>JACEII010000020.1:3746644-3969003 GCA_014332785.1 Antheraea mylitta
TGTAAACCTTCCTTATGAATCTATTATGCGCCCTTTAATAAGCTGTTGTTGGATATTCTAGTAAACTATGTGTTGTCCAATAATAAAGACTTTCTTCTTCTTTCCTTCTATTGTTCGAGCTTTTGTCGGCGATTTCGCTTGCGAAAATACACATTTAACCTATATTTTGGGATATTCTTCATGAAAGGTAGTGTATGTTCTTTTCGGTAAATGCAAATGCCTATGCAAAATTTCATTATAATTAGTCCAGTAGTTAAGACGTGAAAGCATAACAAACAGATAAGCATTTATGATGTTAGCAAGGATTAACGTATTCTAAGTTCTAATATATCAACATTAATATAGATAATTTTATGTACATATTATTAGACTCAAGCCTAAGCCCGATTCCTCGGCGTAAAGCCCTTGAGTACGCTGCTCGCGCGATACAGTGACACTAAATCTTACATCACTGCGACATCATTACATTATCACCTCCACACATGTGCATGCACACATACATACGTAAAATGAAGTTATTATTTAATGGCAAAGGTGATATATACCTTGAAATTTCTAGTGTTCTTATTTTACAAAAAAAAATAATTTAGTAAGAAGTAGAGTACATTAGAAGAAAATAAAACTTAAAACATTTAAAATCTCATCAAACTTAACTGAAAGTACATTTAATATATTCATTCTACATCCCAATTACTCCCAAGAATGTAGAATACATTGAAAATACGTTTACTATGTAACTAAATGAGTAAATTTACGAACAAAATGCGACGTTAATTTTATGCAGAAAGTTTACGGAACGCCTTTGAATTGTACCACGGTGTAACTGTTTTTCATTGTAAGTACGCGGAACCTAACTCGACAGCAATGATTTGTAGTTCCATACAAGTAACGCGTAAAGAATAAGTAAGTATTCTGTTTCTATCATTACGGCTTGCATTTAATTTAGAGTAGTTACAAACGCTTCATGGAGATTTTAAAGCATTTTATGTTGATGACTTTTGACATTTGAAATTATAGTGGACGTTACGAGGAATTTCTCCAAAGAAACGACTTCAGAATATTTTAACATTTGAAACGTGGTTTACCAGAAATGTATATGTCTTTTCTGTCACATTCTATCCGACCTATAAAGTGGATAGCAAGAGGGACAATTGTAGTTCAAACTAATTTGACCAGTATAAATAGAAGAAATCACGGCTTTGTGTTTCATCTCTTATCTCCTTCCAAACTGAAGTAATATAAAACTTTTTTTCGACGATTATTTTAATAGGGACTTTGGCTGTATCTGTGCGTTTTATGTTATTTATTAATTTCGTCAAATTTATTTGTTGGATTTATTTTAAACAGCACTTTAGTAATTTTACAAGATGGCGTTAAAACAAAATAAAATCCAACATTTGGCAATGCAACTATCACGGCTGTGACTACAGCATTAGTTATTCATTTTTTATTTTATATATATTTTTAAACAAATATATATTCCAAATACATCGTTCAAGAACTCTTATTAATTAAACATGCACCAACGATTCAAAAACACATTTGCCAATCTGATCTGTTATTACAATTATTTTTAGAGAACAATTTGATTGAAACTGTTATGTAAAATTTATTATATTCAATGGACAAATATTCCAATCGCCTTATATCCGCCTAGCTTCATTATTAAACTGTCATAATCTACATGTTTGTACATATCACATAATATTTGGTGACGTAAGTAACTAAGTAATTGTGCGTGCATATTTCTATGCATATTAGAGACAGGTGACTTTCGATCACTGTTACCAGACGTGTTTTTTTCTTTTACACTAAGTCTAACCAACTATAAACCAATAAATTATCTAATATTATGAGCAAGAACTTTCTTTAATCGTTGAAAGTTAGATATAAAACTTATGTGTGATATTCTTACCAAAATTATTTCCAGATGCAAAAACACTCTGAATCATCCTGTTTTATATTGTAATAGGTGTGTCCACGAATTCGTCCGCTCGAAACCTTATGTAGAAAACAGCGATTAATAAAGTCCACTGAATGTATAAGTCCATTACTTATTTACTTTTCTCTCGTACTTACGCCGCGTCGTTATTAAAATTACAATAACTTTTGATAGACTACCGATTTTAATGAAACAAAAAGTAAGTTACTCTCAAGGATATGCTTTAAGATTTTATTATGAACACATTAGTTTAACAATAATGCGTGTTCATACAAACAGACGGATAGATTATTTATTATCTTGTCTGGATACCCTCTTCTTCTTTTTTATATTCCTAAAAATGGAATTTGGTATGTTTAAGAAAGATAAGCTTCGACGCTCTCTGCCCGACACCAATCATCGGTTTTTCACGACAAAACGCTTCTGTATTATCTCCACTCCTATTAAAACTCTTCAATAGATGGCAATAGGCTATCTTATTGTTATTAAATATTATGTTCAAAATGTGAAAGAATTCACGGGCCATTGCTAGTTTAAGATAGATATATGTTTAATATATAAAAAAATATTGTTTATACTTAACAGATACGAGTTACGCAAAGCGTCCTGCTATCAAATAGAAACTTTCGCAAGCAAATCATTTAGATCTGTAGATAAGCCCTGTGTAGTATTTCCGTCAAAATCTAGTGCATCGACAACCACTATATAGTTAATGACAGGTAATGATGCTAACTAGTATTTATACGATTGACCAATAAATATATTGTTTCCGAATAAAATGAAAAGGAGAAATATATTCTTTTTAGTCTAGTTAGTTACGTTTAAGACTGCAATATCTATTTATAGACAAATCTGTATACATAGCTGTATAAATATTGACATGTCCGAGACTGATTATTACTTGAATGTAAACGCGGGAACGTCAAAAACAAAACAAAAGGGTTTATTATCCTTTTTATTATCGAAAATTATTAACTCCGGTTCGCCCATTGTAGCATTTGGCACCGGTCATTGCACTTATGTTTATTACGATTGTGTTTATACTTTTGAAAATCTTAGAACAAACTTTGACTTATATACCAGATTAGGCATCCCTCGATAGCGGCTCAAGTCTAGGTTCGATCTCTCGGCAGGGAGCTCTTGAGTGCGTTACTTGCGCGATCCAGTGACACAAAAATTTACATCACTGCTACAACACTACACGATCACCCCACACATGTGCATGCTTAAATATGGAAGTGGAAGGGTTTTATTTTTTTCCCTTAACGAACTGAAAAAACTCCAATTTTCCGAAAATAAATATATGGAGGGGTTGTTGAGGCGTGTATTCTTGGTACACATATGCGTCTCAACAACTCAAACACATGTGAATAGTTAGCTAGGTTAGCTAAGATAGGTCATGTGTTTGCATATAACAGGCAACAGCCAAGCCGAGGTGTGCCGTGAACCCTTGAGCTAGTTGCCCAAATGAAATCAGCTGAGTGCCTTAAGCGCTCGCCCTAGTAGTTCGGCGAAGCTGTTAAGACCTTGCTAGGTCAATAGCGTAGTCAGTTCGCGAAAAAAAAAATAAAGCTTTGACTTATATATAATAGTGATAAAAGTTTTCTTGGTTATTTAATATTATTTGTTTTTATATTGTTATTTTATATGTTCAATGTACCTCGAAGTTTCCATATCCTAGAATACTGCGAGTGTTTAACCTTTCACGTGGTATATAGATTTTTTGAGGAGGAAAATCTACCACGAAAACCTATTTAGCGCTTGTCAAATTATAAAACGACTTTTAGGAAACAACACCATTCGAACCTGACCGAGACTAAGTCGTAATGAGCAATGATCCATGGAAACTTTTTAAATTCCAGTTTCGTTAGCGATGTAATTAACGATTTGAATGTTACGTTCAGATATTTTTTAATTCATCTATCATAAGTATAAACCTTTTTTACATATTAAAAAGGGCATACTGTACGATTTAATAATGATAAAATATCTAACTCGACGGTATTTCCCACTTCCGCCCGGAAGTGATTGGTTACTGCCACGTCCCAATGCAACAAAAACTTGTAATTTTATTTGCTCAATGTGTTCCTGAAAAAGTTAAATCTGAGTCTAATAATATTAAGATAAGTTCAATTGTAAACCAGCGACGCATTTAATTGTATTCTTCTTGTTTCAATTACGAATATTTCGTTCTTCCTATTATAAGTTTCATATTTAACTTTTTCATGTACACGTCGCACAAATAAATTTTTTTGTTCCACTCAGACGTAAGTACCAAATAATTCCGGACGGAAGTGCAAAAGAGCGTCGAGTTAAGTACTTAATGATGGATTTCCGCAAAGTAACGCCTTCTTCAATCAAATTAATAATGATAAATTAAATAGCGAATCTAAATTTAAAAAGGCAAACAGTCCACTTGAAGCAATGTCACTGCCGACTACAATTACATATTGTTATTTACCATCATTAATAAATAATATTATTCTAAAGTCTACATTATTGCAATTTTTTTTTTCGAAATGACTACACTATTGACCCAGCAAGGTCTTAACAGCTTCACCGGACTACGTTTTATTACAAAATAAATTTAATCTATACTAATATTGTAAACAGGTATTGTGTTATTACAAAAAAGTTAAATAATACGTATTAGATGTTTCGTTCTTAAAAATGTTTCGTTCTAAATGCACCGCGCTCGCCCTAGGCAAGTTCGCGTTATCCTTTTTTCGCAAGTCTAACCTAACCTAACTAAAGCAAGAAAAAAGAGCAAGACGGCGAAAATTCAGCGAGCGCGGTGCATTTGAATCATTAATTTTAAAGCAAGTATTCAATTATTGAAGAATTCTTTCAGTGTTAGATAGCTAATTTATCGAGAAAGGCTATAGGTATATATCATCACACTAAGACCAATAAGAGTGCAGCACCAATGAGGAATGTTTCAAAATCGGAAGTTTTTTCCTTTTGAGAGCTTCCGCTGCGTGTTAGTTAACCCAAAGTAACTATTCCACGCAGACGAATCGCGGCCAGAAGCTAGTCCTTTCGGAAAGGATAGGAAGGTTTTACTTTGTATTTGAGCTATTTTTAAACAAACTACAGCACCAACTATTATGATTATTTTACTATACGCTAGTAGACTATATACTTATGAGAAGATTTTAGTGTATAGTTATAGATATATGTAGAGTTATAGAATGATATATTAATAGAGATCTTTAACAAAGCCAGTTTATTCTTTACGTATTCTTTATTATATAAATAATGTGTCAGTCGGTTACGAAATAACGGATCTCTCGTGTTCTTGTTATTTTCTATTCATTAACAGAGTAATAATAATAAATATTTGCATTTCTATACATATTCGTCACATGTCAGTAATGTTTTAAAGCTTCATCATTGAATAACTGCGGAGGCGTTTCTTTATGGAATCGATAAAAACTAACGTATGAATATTATGTACATGGAAGCTGTCATTATGTAATAATGTGCATTGTTATATAAGACGAGAGTTTGTGATTTTAAAGTTTTTTGAAGCACTATGTTTCTACTATTAATATTAGCTGACGTGTGTTCACTTGAGTCCACTATCAACGGGGCAAAACGATATCAATGCAACCAAGCTCGCATTACAGGGTGGCTTGATAATTAATTATCATGATTTTAATCGATTTATTATTTATATATGATTAAAATACTGAGAAATTCACATTATTTTACGAATTAACCAATTATTTTTTTGAAGTTTGTGGTTGTTATAGTGTTATGAACTTTGATTTTATCTACACTTCTATCCACCTACGATCTATCCTTACTACTACATACTATCTATACTTACCATAACACTATCTATCCTTATCCTATCCTATCCTATATAGTTTAGAGGAATTTATCGGACACAAAATACATATAGGAGTTGTTTAGGCACGCATGCTTGGTACACATGCATGTTTCAATAACTCTTATACCTTTACGTATACCTAGATAGCTAAGTTAGGTTAGCTCAGATATGTCGCGATTTTTGCACAAAACAGGTGACAGCCCAAGCCCAGGTGTGCCGTGCACCCTTGAGTTAGTCACCCAAACATCCCAAATCGGCAGAGTGCCTTCAGCGCTCGCCTCAATAGTTCGGTGAAGCTGTAAAGACCTTTCCAGGTCAACAGCGTTTCCATTTCGAAAAAAAAAAAATATATATATATATATATATATATATATATCTACACAAATTAGTCAAACTGTTGAATGTATATTCCTTTGCAATCTTGCAAAGAAAAAGACCTGAATATATTTAGCCTGAGGCTGTATTTCCAACTACTTGGTACTACTATTTATAGAATAACCGCCTCCTCACATCCTGCTATACACCGATCGTCCTTAAATATGCTTTTGGTTCGATATTTATTATTTTATTAACGGATGCAATTTGAAAACTTATAGAAGTATATTCATTTAATAGGTACCATTTATTTATGGTTATATTATGAAGAGGAAACTCGGTTGACGTGAAATTTATAGAATAGGTATTAACAAGGTTTTATTACTATTATAATTTACCCGAATTATCAAACAGGATGCACATAGACAGCTAGGTAGAAACAAATAGCTGCCGGGCGAAAGTCTTAGAAAAAGGACTACGTACTATGCTATTCTACACTATACTGTGGTTACATCAGGATGTTTTCGTTAGACGAAAGCTTCGGTTCATTACCAAAGCTCTGACGAGCAATTATCGCATAACACTTCTGCCATCGTGCGCACTCGTATGTGTTGTGTGTGCACTCAAAACAACCTAATAGATTTCGATTAATTTGTTTTAGTTTTACTTCGTAGTCATTTATCCTTATAAATATCACGATTGCTTCATTCAGTATGGTTATTAAAGCTTTAAGAAACTACGGTTTTAACAAGCAGCACGTATTCTGTATTTTCTTGCCAGTTCTTGTAGTCCGGTGAAGCTGTTAAGACCTTGCTAGGTCAATAGCGTAGTCAGATCGAGTAAAAAATCTTGCCATAGAAAAGTAGAGCAAGCGGTGTGGTGCTTTTGTTTTTTCTTCTGTACATAAGATATATTGTTAAGAAAATAAACGAAGCAAAGTCGCTGGTATCAGCTAGTGTCAAGTTAAATTTTATATATATATATAAATAGAATAGAAGTGTCTTTAATTTGTCCGTGATAAATCTTCTTCTAAATAAGGACTAAGGGTCAAATTTATAAAGCGTACTCAGCCTTATCTTATCATAAGCTCAGCTTAAACTACGCTAATTAATTAGTTGTATAGTTTAATTATGATAAGCCGCGATAAGCTTTTTTTCAATAAAGCGTCGAGTCTATAAAATATCTTTAATTGTAAAAAAAATATTAACCATGTATGTAGAAAGAATATTCAAACAATGAAAGAAATAAGTCAACGGAGAATGGAACAAACAGTGGAAACCTTCTTGAGATTTCTGCAACAAAGCATCAAGCTAACAACAATCAAAGGATGATGATAAAAAAAGGGTAGAAATGTCACTGTTACATTATTATTTTGTTTTTATTCGCATAAGTAATATTCAAGTTTTCCCAAATCGTCGCTTTTGATGACTTGAACTTAGCATAAGTTCAATGAATGCTAAGCATGCGGCTACAAATTTAATAAAGTTAAGGCTGAGACTAGTCAAGTGCGCTCTATATGCAGATTTCACCCTAAGTGTCTAACAAGTAAAATAAAAAAAATCAAAATCTATCCAGTAATATTTGCGTGATACGTGCACAATGACGAACGTCTAACATTGCATTTATATAAAAAAAAAAAACAATAAACAAATATAAGATTTGCAATTTCCAAGTATGACGTAATGTTTTTAACTAATTTTAATATAGATATACTTAATGTTTCATAACGGGCTTCACTATTTTAGAGAAATGAAACATCATTAAACATCTTTCTATTTGGTCCGGTGACAAAATAGTCAAAGGAGATATCTAATATAATAAATTTTGTTTCGTATAAACTGAACGTATCAATTTGAAAACCAGTTTTATTTTATTCAATCGGCAAAGTGGGTAGGTGGAGGCATCTGACAAGCAAATACATTTCTATAAATTATATTTCGAGACTTGTATGAGGCAGCGGATATGCTCGTATTTTGTGTTAATTTTGTTTTTTGTTTACTGCATATTATTATTATCGCTTAAATGAAAGAACGAGATAAATAATTTAGAAACAAAATTACTATTAAAAACAAATTTCAATTTATATTTATTATAATGCTTTTGACTATTTTTTTTTTTTCGAAATGACTACACTATTGACCCAGCAAGGTCTTAACAGCTTCACCGGACTACTAAGGCGAGCGCTTAAGGCAATCAGCCGATTTTATCTTGGCAACCATCTCAAGGGTGCACGGCACACCTCGGCTTGGCTGTTGCCTGTTGCATGCAAAATCGCGATTTATCTTAGTTAACCTAGCTAACTATTCATATATGTATGAGTTGTTGAAACGTATATGTGTACCAAGCATATACGCCCCAACAACTCCTCCATATATATATTATCGGAAAATTGAGAGTTTTTCAGTTCGATAAGGGAAAAAAGTAAACCCTTCCAATTTCATGTGTAAGCGTGTAGGCGTGCACGTGTGTGGGGGTGATCGTGTAGGTACTTTTGACTATCTTATGCTTATTACGGTTCGATAAAGGACAAACAAGATTTGTTCAGTATCTCGGCGAGATGGTTTTTCTAGTAATTATTCGTTATGAGTAGTAAACTCATTATATTATATACTGCTTTATTGAACGTTTTCAAAAAGGAGGTCGTATTTTTTAAACTGATACGTCAACCTTCGTCATTCATAAACAGTTTTGGAAAATTAGACCTTGGATTTCGAAGATATATCAGAAATCTCAAATTGTAAAGGAAATGTATTGGTATTACAATATGGTACTTTTGTGACAATCTGGACAAGGTCAAAGACGTTCTGGTACATCTTTAGAGTACATTTTTTTAGAAGTCGATTTTTTATATTTTCTATTGTAAAATACATAACTCACGTGAACTTAATAAGTCATTGAAAGATTTTAATTTCTAAAAAGATTATAGCGTTTTTTAAATGAACCAATAGTATTTTATGTATACATTTAATGAATAAAAGATATACGAAAGGAATTTTAAAGCTTTTAAATCACGCCTACACACTACAAGTAGACCAGATGTTGCAAAAATCTACATAAACATTTGCATAGAAATATAAAAAAAATTGGGTTTGCCATAATTTATGGTAACATGATTTTTATTGGGCTACATAGGAAAATAACATCCAATTACAATTAAATTAACTCTTTATAACATTGAATAACTTAAACTATTTTTTGTCGATCTGTTGAGTATTTTAAACAAATACATTTGAATCTGGGAGGTATAGCATCGCTTATTAACAATTTTAGAAAACATGCATAGCTTTTATATCTTTTCTTTGACCCCCTAAGTTAACATTTAGACAATAACGTTAGTAAATAATTATAAAATGACTAGACAAAGACATGATGAAAAAAAAAGATCATTTCTAGTCACGTTATAAGTATTAAGGCTAAAAGGTTTTATGTATTTTTATATGTTTAGTGGATAAAAATAGTATTAAATATATACTAAAAAGATACAATAATTAATATACCGTTTAATTACCGATAAACGCATATTACTGTAAATCAGCATTTTTGATCATTTTCTTCGTCTTACAACAGACGACGACTACAAAAAGTTTTATAGTTTTTGTTATTTTGACGCCCTTATAAATATAAGTAAAAGTACGTCTTGAAACTATAGTTTAATATTGTCACTATCAAAGTTAAATATTGTAGAGAGAAGATTTTTGGTAAGGTTCTACCAAATGTCAAAAGTTCAACCAAAGATCTCCAACAGCTAAACATTTTCTTACTTAATAGAACTAATGTTATTGTCACTAATGCAGTTATTACTGTGTTATACGTTGGTAACCGATACCAATTTGACCATATACGAATAATCTACGAACGTGTGTCCATCCCAAAATGCAAAAATATCTGTTTGCGATAGCTTCAGGCGTTCTCACACGCTCCGACACGCGAGTTCGCCACGTGTCCGGCGATCCATAAAGACGTTGTTCCTTTCTAACATTATAGCAAATGACAGAGACGGTTACACTGTAATCGCTCCCGGCTAAATCCCAGGCTGTCCTGCTCGATTTTGTGTGAATATTTCGAAAATTTTAGCGATTGTAAATTGTTTTCGTGTAATTATTTTGTTTGCATGCCACAATTAGGACGTTTACCCTAAGGGTTTAATTTTTGTTAGCGTTACAAAGGACTTTTTTTAGTAATTGCATATTACTAAATGGTTTTATACACATAAACGTATTAAATCAAAACCTAATTGTTTGTTTATAAATTATATTCTACCGTTTCACTACAACATCACCCGTTAGTATTAAAAGTCGATAGGCCAGAGATAAATAAGTAAATGGCAAAAATAAACAAAGATAAAACCACTATCCACCTTTAAAAAAAATCTGTTCAAGATTTGTAGAACACTAGCTTTTGCTATCGGCTTCACCTGTGATAATGTAGGTTTGGTCTATCCCTTGGAAACAGTACTTTTTTCTGGGTGAATGATTCTTACTTATTCTTCATTCTTTTGTCTTCTAGAGAACGTCTACGTGAAATTTCATATTTAGTAAGTAAAAGCGTAACACACAAACAAATTCACATTCGAATTTATATTATCAGTAAGCATTTTATTGACCCATTATTTTTTAAACAAAAACGCTTGTAAAAGATAGGTTTTATAATACAATGGTTAGAATGATATACTGACGAAATAACATTGCAGAGGCGTACAAGATCGTAAATTAGTTGATTACGATCTTAACAGCACACAGTACAAGGTTGTTGCGTCGGGCCGACATGTGATTTGAGGATGTCAGTTCCGAACAGCAATATGGGCTTGTTTAAAAATATCAATAACCATTGTTCATTGTGCATTTTATTATTGCATTTCTATTATTCCATGTATAGAATTATTTTATTTCATAATAATTGTAATTTAAAACAATTCTGGAGTCGAAGTACTTAGAAGCTTCTAGAAAATGTATCAAGATTTCACTTTCTTGTATTTTAGCTCGTAATGAAACAAACAAAGACTTGGTAGTATTATATGCAAACCTAATACTGTATTCATATATCATTATGTAAAAGTATCCAACGTTAAATTACAATAAATAGTAAGATATTGATCTTTATTTTTCTCGCTGTTAAGATCCTGTTAGGTCAATAACGTAGTTACTTCGGGAAAAAAAAAAAACATAAAGATTTAGGTTTTGTATAAACAATTGTTTTAATATAAACAATTAAACCCATGATGCACTGACCTACAGACTGTTGGCAGCATAAGTTTGAAAAAAATACCGTATTTATTATTAAATATGAAAATAAAAAAAATGTAGTATAACATTATTATTTTGAAGCATTCGCTAGATATTTAAAAGCGCTGTTCACCATTTAGAAATCTTAAAAACTCATCCGAGGGGTTCATATTATTCCATAGAATTGTGAGTCCAATTACCAAATGAAATATTTATTACCCGCATTTTTGTTATAAGAATATACAACAATAAATCTAATAGGGTACTTGAGTAACAGAACACCACATTAAAAGGGCGAATTCCCCTATTCAGTTGGGAATGAAGCTCGAACCATTAAGATAAAAATGCAATATGACGCTAGAACGCACACAAATCGACCGACACACATAATAGATATCATTATATAGCCAGTTGACCCCGTATTTGTCCTACTTCCGAGAGGAGACACTGAACCGGTTTTAGCGTGAAATATAAACACGTGTCAGTGTATGTAGAGTTTATAGCACACGTGCTCGGCAGATGTGACCGGCCTCAGCGTAGTTACCACGAAACGCGTTACATCTGCCTCTATTCACCAGCTAGACCAATATTTAATTATCAAGTAGGGATGAATTTAGTTGCGTTTAACAAAAGAGGGTGAGGGTTAAATTAAGCTTGTAAACATTTTATTGTAATTAATTTGATGTAGAAATATAGGGTTGTGTGTTTTTTTTATTAATTTTCTTGAACACAGAATGTAGTTCGTATGTTTTATGTTATATCACTTTGATTGTCTTTAGCAGGGGTGTTCAAACGGTCGATGACGAGTGCTTATTGAATCGATATCGAGAAAAAATCGCCGGTTATACTATTCACAAATTTTGTTTTAGTATTAAAGATAGGTGGTAGGTGGTAGAGCCCCGCTGAAGCTATTTTTGGTTTCAGCATGAATGGGTCGGCTCCTCCGGGGTAGTACCACCCCTCTCACAGATAACCGACATGAAATAACAGTGCTTGCATTGTTGTGTTTCGTTCGGTCAGCGAGAGAGCCGGAGGCCCACGTCCCTTCCTCTTTCCTGCTTTCCCTTTCCTTCCCCTCCCTCTTCTCCCATATACAGGATGGCAACGCACTTGCGACGTCCCTGATGTCACTAGTGTCTATGGACGGTGGTGATCACTTAACATCACGTGACCCACCAGTTCGTTTACCTCCTTTTGATATAAAAAAAAAGATACTAATGAATAAATAAATAAAATTTATTTTGTCCACAATTAGCCCAGAATAACCCCCTCGTCACTTTCTTTTGTCGTTTATAGCGGGAATTACTTACGCCTTACGACGACAATCCTGCACCAAATATAGCCTATAGCCTATCAGAGTCGATCGATCGTAATCTAACAATATTGAGTTGCATCACCAGCAATTCAAGTTTGAGTATTTCTGGTCTTCAGGGTTATCTTTAGATACTCCGTGGAGTAACTAAGATTAATAAGAGTTTCTGACAAGATTAACCCCTGGATTATCCAGAATTATAAGGGTTTAAGGTAAAGCTTATGTAGACCAGAAAACCTTATGTTGACCATGTAATGCCCTGATCAACAGACTGACGGTAGCATAAGTTTTAAAAAAAATCATATTTATTACAACATTTTAAAAACGTAAGCAATAACGAATTATTTCATCTAAAAGTATAATTTTAAACAATATTTTAAAACATAATCCGCCATTTTGAGATTTAGGAATTAAAAATAAGCCGAGGGGTCAATATGACCAGTAAAGGTATTGAAAGGTATGAGAATGTTTCTGATGGTAAACGAATGTTTGTTATTTTGATGAAACGCTACAGTAATATAGCTTATAAAGAATAACACATAGGGTATAATCTATAAAGTTATTAGATATGTGGTTTAAAGCTAATATCTATTATTAGAGAAAAGGTAAACTACAATGAATTTAAACAAAACATGTTGTTTTATATGAAACAAGAAAACATTATCACGTGTACGAAGTTGTGGGTACCAAGTATTAAGTAAATAATAATATCAAAAAAAAAAAAACACTAAAAAGGTTTACGCTACCAGGCTATAAGCTCATTTAATCCTCTGGTTAGGGTTGCTGTCTTTGCTATAACTAGTCGTTAGAAAAATTAAAATGTTCAAGTTAAAAGCGCGAATTTAAAGGTTCATTGTCTCCGACATCCGGGTGTCAACAAAACTTTCATAGAAGAATTTGCACAAAAAATTCTTACTCAAGTTCAAAGCAATCGATTTCGCATAAACTGTAATGGTTACAAATAGCTTTTCAATTTTGAACTTTAATACTAATGTTATAAGAGTTATCATTCACGTTTTTTCTTATCTGTTTGCACTCGCTTCAGTGAATGGCGTGCAAACACTTTCTTTCACGTGTAAGACACTTGTGCACAGGTTATTCCTATTGAGAGCAATTAACGAAACGTTGTGCATTCCTTTTTATCGTTATAATTTTGTGAAATATATGTGGATTTATTTATTGTCTATGATGTGTCAAACTGACTTTGTTTTATAACCTGTTAAGGTTAGAGGATTCATGTCCTTTAAGCCTATATTCTAAATTAATTTCTAATCGTCAAACATAACACTAACATTTTTTTTTTTCGAAATGACTACGCTATTGACCCAGCAAGGTCTTAACAGTTTCACCGAACTATTAAGGCGAGCGCTTAAGGCACTCAGCCGATTTCATTTTGGCAACCAACTCAAGGGTGCACGGCACACCTCGGCCTGGCTGTTGCCTATTGCATGCAAAATCGCGACCTACCTTAGCTAACCTAGCTAACTATTCATATATGTATGAGTTGTTGAAACGTATATGTGTATCAAGCATATACGCCTCAACAACTCCTCCATATATTTATTATCGGAAAATTGACAGTTTTTCAGTTCGATAATGGGAAAAAAGGAAACCCTTCCACTTTCATGTGTAAGCGTGTAGGCGTGCACGTGTGTGGGGGCGATCGTGAAGTGTTGTAGCAGTGATGTATATTTGTGTGTCACCGTATCGCGCAAGCAAGGCACTCAAGGGCTCCCTACCGAGGGATCGAACCTAGGCTTGAGCCGCTGCCGTGGGAGGCCTAATCGGGTGTGCGGGAGCGAAATTAACCCCCAGACCACGGCGGCGTGATCTGTGATTACGCGGGCGTGGGCGTGAACACGCTCTGATTCGAGGGACAGGCTGGTATTGGTCGTTCGCTGACGTGATTGAATAAGGAGGGTCGGTAAAAATGTGTCGCGGACGTCTTTTATAACGTGCAGCGTTAGGTACGGGTTCATAGTTTGCGGCGGATACCACTAACGGACTGGTATGATTCGCGGCTTTTTCAAAATAACTAATCGTAAGGGATTTTACGTACGCCCAGATAGAAGGAATCTCTAGGTCTCTATGGAGATCGACTCTCCGGATGTACCACGGGGCACCAGTCACTTTACGTAAAACACGATGTTGGAGAACCTGCAGCTTATGAAAGTTATCTTTGGACATATGTGCAAAAATGGGGCAGCTATATGTCATCACGGGACGGATACACGTCTTCATAACACTAACAATAAAGTAGAGCTGTCCAGGAACATTTTATGGTAACACAGAATTTATATTTATTATATTATTTAACTATTATTGTAGACAAAACTCAAATTATGTAAGTCAAAATGTCCATAATAATACATGCTAAATAAGGTCAAATATTGTAATTTTATAAACTGAAATAAATAACATACATGGAACACTAAGTTCAAGATATCGCCAAAATGTCCTCTCTTACAAAATGTTATAGGTGATATAGGAATGACTTGTCTACAAATGAGAATGTGAGCATAGTGTTCAAATGAGCGAAGCTGCGGGCAAAAGCTATTCGTAAATATTTTAACAGTGTCATGCAAAATAAGTTAAAGGATATTATATTTTTTGCAATACTATAGTACAAATAAAATAAACAAATTAGTAGAATAAATAAATAAATATTAAATTTATCTGAAATCCCTTATCTTTGCTAGTCAGATACCTGTTCTCAACATTAAGACATAAAACGTGAGTGTCAACCATGTTTATATTTGTTTACAAAGTTTTCCTTAACCGTTATTAAAACAAAACGGGGTTAATGAGGTCGGCGTCGGTAAGGCCCTGGGAACTGGCAATACAATTCATTTGCAAGGCTCCTCTGCATACCTTTTAAGAAAATGTTTTTTTTTCTCGAACTGACTACGCTATTGACCTAGCAAGGTCTTAACAGCTTCACCGGACTACAATTTAAGAGGATGGTTCAAATCATATTTCAAGCTTAATTATCACTACTTTTTTGTCATAAGAAGTTTTTGTACACGTTAATTGCATTGTCAAAATTGATTAAAAATAATGAAGCCAAGTTGCTATCAACATAGAATGTTATCAGTGGTTTGCAAGATTACTTGATACAAACGTATTCGCAAATGATCTATATATAATCGTGCTTACCTACATAATAAAAATACAGTTACTTTGAGACTCAATCACGTTAAAAGTAGTAATTAACTAAGGACTATTGACATTAAATACGGAATACTTCGTAGATAGTTCTACGCTACTAATTGTTTAGCTACTGATTACTATTTGTATTTAAGTTCATCTAGTTCTTAGCGAAACGGGCAATATCAACTAGTAAATCCATATAATAATTTATTATTCTTTATTATTATTCTGATAAAGACTGTGAAAGCTTATGCTTTTTTTTTCAGCTTCACCGAACTACTAAGGCGAACGCTTGCGGCACTCAGCCGATTTTATTTGGGCAACTGGCTCAAGGGTGCACGGCACACCTGGCTTGGGTTGTTGCTTGATACATGAAATTCGCGACCTATCTGAGCTGATCTAAGCTAACTATTCATACATATATGAGTTGTTGGAGCATATATGTGTACCAGGCATACATACCTCAACAACTCTTATATATATTTCGTATCGGATAATTTACCAAACTATTTCAGTTCGATAAGGAAAATAAACAAAACCCTTCCAGTTTCATGTGTAAGCGTGTATGCGTGCACGTGTGTGGAGGTGATATGTGTAATGCTGTTTAAGTGATGTAAGATTTTGTCACTGTATCGCGCAAGCAGTGCTCTCAAGGGCTCCACGCCTAGGGAACGGACCTAGGCTTGAGCCGCTGCCGAGGGGGGCCTAATCTGGTGTGCGGGAGCGAAATCTACCCCCAGACCACGGTGACGTGATCTGTGGTTACGCGGGCGTGGGCGTGACCAAGGTCTGTTTGGAGAGACAGGCTGGTACTGATCGTTCACTGCCGTGTGTAGATAGATTGGAACATTTTTTTGCACAAAAATCTAAAAAGAACGTTAGATTTACATTCTTATATGTATAAAAACAAAAAGTTAGATTAAAATTAGTCGGTGACACTGTCGAAATCGTTTGAAGAACACCGTAATTAACACATGATACATAAACAATAATAATTTAGATAACCAGAACAGGTCTTGTGTATATACAATTTGTAGGCTGGAGAAAGCTATGTGCACCGATCATAGAGGCGAGACGCAATGGCGTTGCGATACGTGGCGTATCGACGAGATTATCAGTTCGACGAGATCATGTCGAATATTATCGACATCGATCCGAGTCACGACTATTCACAAATAGGTCGATTCGAGAAAGTGATTGATATTTTTAGGAATCTTTTGTACCTTGCGTTCCGATCATGATTTAATTTGCAAAGTGCTTATATTCAGTGAAAGTTTTTGATGGTAAAAATAAATAAAATCTGTTTTATACCATACTAGTTGAAATAATTCTGTAACTATGATATAACAGTATTAATTTTGAGTTTTTTTAAATTTAAATTACTATTTATTCATACTTAACCCTTACCCTTATTATATTACTAGCTGTTACCCGCGGCTTCGCACGCCTTTTTTTTAATATATTAAATCAATTTAAAATTGTGATTACACATCTAGTGTAAATTACAATAATACTATTTCAAAAATATTTCTATCACACGCACATCATCTACTGTAACGTGTACATTATGTATGTGAATACTAATAGTGTATCGAATGGGATGGAATTATGATCAGCCACATAACTGGAATTTTAAACTATATATCACCCTCAGTGCTCACACTATATAAGAAAATAATGAAAATATGAAGCTACATATTATCGAACAATATTAAATAAAACAGCTAATTAGTTACTTATTTGCCCGTAAAATTCCCGTTCAAATATTACTTGTAGTCCGGTGAAGCTGTTAAGCGTAGTCATTTCTAAGAAAAAAAAAACATTCAAATAGGTCCAGTCGTTTCGAAGATTACCCGGAACAAATAAAAAAACAGACATATCGACAGAGTTATAAAAAATGTTGATGTTTGTAGCATCACAGATTGTATTCACCAAAAATTATTTATTTTAATATAAATTACACTCACTTTACTTTTATAATACGTAGAATAGAGTTTTTTAAGAGTGTTTGGCGGGATTTCAGTCTATCATGTAGTGGATTTTATATTTTTTTCATAATATTGTGTTACATGATTCTATATCGTGTAGAAATTGGTTGCGTATTATATAATATCGTTCGTTTATTTTACATAAGTCAAATGAATGAAAAATAAAACCACGAAACATTAATTCTATGGTCTTGAAGATTAAGAAGATAAAAAATTACGTTATATTATGTAGAGGATTCGGCGCTTATACCTTTACATTAACTTGGACATAGAAGAAGACTAATTATATTGACAACTTTAGAATTGGCTGTATGGATTAATTCCTTCGACTGTCTTATTGGACGAATATTATTACTACTAAACTTTCTGAATAACAACACAAAATAAACTTAAGAAATGTTTGGGATATAAACAAAACAAAACAAAACTAACGTAGAATAAACTTTTTTAATAGGAATACAAAATAAACCATGAAAATATTTTTGATAGAATGTTATCGCGTTACCATGGCAACGCATATAATACTGACATTAACACGCAGCGGAAGCTTCCAAAATAGCCCGATTTTGAGACATTCTTCATTAGTGCTCAGCTCCTTTTGGTTTTAACGTGATGATATGTAGCCTAGAGCCATCCTCGATAAATGAGCTATCTAACACTAAAAGAAACTTTTAAATCGGATCTGTAGTTCTTGAGATTATCGCGTTCAACCAAACAAACAAACAAATAAACTCTTCAGCTTTATATATTAGTATAGATATCGTTAATCCTTTATTTTTATACTGAATCAAAATGACCTTTATTAAATTTTGTCATTTTTGCTTAATACCTATGGAAAAGCATAATTATATACATAGATATACATTCTAAATATAAATAATAAAATTACACTTACCCTTCGTAACGTCAACAGCTTTTTTACTAAATGGATATAATCGTATATGCGGAACCCATAATACAAAAAACAATGTAATTTATTTTGTCTGTTCATCTGTTTGCCTTGGCTAATCTTCGAAACGGTTTGGATCCATTTTGATGGACTTTCACTGATAGATACTTGATGTTTTAAGAAGTAAGATATACTGTATATTTATTTAACAAAAAAATTACACTTCCACGTAAATTCAATCAATCGTAAATAAATACAATACATATATAATATAGAGAATAACAAATGCAGACAGAGGCGCGGGCAGGGCGGCTACTAGTCCTAGATAATACTCTAAAATGTTCTCTGTCAGTAAATAACTCATCGAAATTGGTTAAAGTGTTGAGGATACTAGAAAAAGAGTTTTATTTATTTATTATGTATAGAATTAAGTCTAATAATTCTAAATATACCAAACTCTATAATCTAAATCAGGCGCCGTCGTACATCAAAAGCGACATTATTATAGAACATATTGTTATGAATATTATACATTAGAGAAATACAAGGAACCTTGGCACGAATATGGCTCGTAGTTCGTGACGCGACCGCAAGTAATCCGATTAAACTGTATCACGACGTGTGCAGCGTGTGCATAAGTAAATTTTGTTTTGACTACCGAATTAAGAAACATCCACGCTATATATAGAACTAAACTCAGTATAAAACAGCATGAGTCATTATTGTAACTAAGCTTTTTATACGACACATATCCGGTACCATATCATCTTATTATGATATGATGTGATTAACATAATAGCGGGACACCGCTATCAGTAAATCCTTCACGCAAACATAATCGACTATTCAATCTATTAGTTACCATAGTACAACAAAAGTACAAGTACAAGAGTAGTGGTAGAGCCACGCTGAAGCTATTATTGATTTCAGCCTGAATGGGTCGGCTCGTCCGGGATAGCACCACTCTCTCACAGAAAACCGACGTGAAGTAACAGTGCTTACATTGTTGCGTTTCGTTCAGTCAGTGAGAGCGCCGGGGACCCATCTCGCTTCCACTCCCTTTTCCTCTTCCTTCCTTCCTACGCACTTGCGACTCCTCTGGGGTTGCTAGGGTCTATGGACGGCGGTGATCGCTTAACAACAGGTGACCCGCATATTCGTTTGCCTCCTATATGACATAAAAAAAACATAAAAAACAACGCGGCTAAAGAAGTTTTCTCTTCAAAAAACATATATCAATAGTTTAAAATTAATAAGAACCAATAAAAGAATAATCATGTTTTAATATCAGAATATGATATTCGTCATGAATAACTAATAATCTGTTCGACAGCGCGGCGCATAACTTTAAAATTCGTGCACGCGATTTGCACATCGTCTCGTTCCGTATTGTTTAGACTTTGTAGGCGTTTATTAGATGAATATCGTGTCTTTATAAGTCGATGCATCGTGTAATAGACTCCCACTAGAGATAGTTGAGGTCGGTGGTCAAGGTTACAGACAATTAGCGATATGTTCATGTTTGAACTTTTGTGATCATGTTAGTGTCGACTATTGTATTTAATTTTGACCTTGACGAGCGATATATTTAGGACTCACCTCTGCCCGCGACTTCTTTTGCGCGGAATAGTTACTTTCGGCTAGCGTTAACACTTAGCGAAAGCTCTCAAGAGGAAAAAAAATTAAAACATTCTTCATTGGTGCTCCGGTCCTATTGGTATTAGGGTGATGGTATATAGCCTATAACCTTCCTTGATAAATGTGCTATATAACACCAAAATAATTTTTCAAACCAGACCAGTAGTTCCTGAGATTACCCCCTACGAGGTCACAAACTGACGTCACAAACTCACAAACTTTACCTCTTTATAATATTAGTAGAAATATTTCGTGTGTAACGCAGGTTTGAAATTAAACTGGATAACACTTATTTGATTTTCCGATGTTTATTTTAGGACGTGACAACGTCTTATAAATTGGTTTGCCGGGTGACACTTCAAGAAACTGCGTTACGCTCCGCTCACGTTATGCGCTAACAATGAGAGCGAGTGAGAGGCACGCGTCCCTTCCACTCGGGCATGGTTAGCCCGCCTAAGAGCGAGAGAGACTACTATACGAATGAATATTCACATTAAAATTATTTTACCACTCAAAGTCGTTGTCACGTAAAACTTTCGCCCGTATACCGACTTTACAGGCAACCAATTTTTTTTCTCCATCCATTTTACTTATGTAAAATGTCACCAATATTAGAATATGTAAAGTAAAATAACACAAGATTATAAATAAAATATAGGAGCCACTATGTGACAGACTAAGTCGCGCCAAAATATTTCATTGTGTTTGTCTTGGATAATATTATATGATCAAGTGGTCTTTGAATACCACGATTACCATTTAGAAGTTGTCAAAATAAAATTGGCTGAGTGCCTTAAGCGATCGCCTTAGTAATCCGAAGAAGCTGTAAGACCTTGCTAGGTGAATAGCGTAGTCAGTTCGAAAAAAAAAACATTTAAAATAGACAATACACAAATAAATGCCTTTATGGACTCCTTCAGATAAGTTACCACGACGCCTTTTGCATTATCTTTTGTTTTCTCATAACGATACTGTAAAAATCAATAAAACCAAAATACAATGTCTTGGACGCACTGTATAAGTCAGCAAGATTTGTTAATCTATGTAGATTTAAACCAACTGCATCTAATACATTTATTACATAATCAAAATTCGTTGTCGCGTTATAAAGAAGAAGACCTGCATTTTTTTTTCGAACTGACTACCCTATTGACATAACAAGGTCTTAACAGCTTCACCGGACTAGAAGACCTGCATCTTTCTGTGTATAATCAAAGCTTTTAAAATGGAATTATTAAATTTTTAAGTTATTATCAACTCATATTCTACGCGACGCTTGGCCTCAATCACACCTGAAGGAAAGTTTGAGCAAGGGTGAGGACGAAACAACGATTTGACGAGGGTTTTACTTAAAACTTTTCGGAATATTACCTACGCTACATAAGATTACGCTTTTCCATAGGGTATAAACAGTGATGATAAAATATAATAGAAATATACGAAAATATGAAGTAATTAAAAACAACTTACAACTGACCCATATAAGATACGTTTTTAACTGGTTCGGCCAAATGGCCTGATGGAAATTACGATACAGTCCCTAATTAACGGCGACTTTTAGTGTTAAATAGCAACGGCAGTCATCACTATCATGCTGATCTTCAAAAGTGTTTATTCATGCCTCGTTTAAAGTACCCTGTGTCATAAGACTTATACGTGACTCCCATGAAGTAATTTTTTTTTGACAATCATTTTTCTTTATTTTACTCTGAAGAATATTAATTCTCGGTAGGTAGGTAGGTAGGTGTGATTCGTATATAGAATTTTCCACAAACTTGTAACCTGCACCAAACACAACGCATCTTCAAACCGTCATAAAACAATACCCAAATGATTGCATTTCATTAGAACAGAACTTGCACAACGACTACAATGGATGCACGCTAATAGGCATGCACGACTTGTTTAGTAGAAAAACAACGACGCAAAATAATAGACCGATTAATTCAATAAACAGTGCGGTTGGGTTGATCGCTCGCAAACGTTTATCAACGCCCATGTTTGACTGGAATTCATTAAAGTAAGATTACAAAATTTATGTGTATACCTTGTATGTTAGTAAATCCACGAACATCGAGAAATCAATGAGCAGTCTTAGATATATTAAATTGGGAGAGAGGATTCCTATTACAGTGTAAGGCGGACGTTATCACGACATAATAAAAATAATTATTAAAGTTACTTACAAACCGAACATATTCTTGTGTTTTATCCCGGAATAATGATATAAGTAAATGATATGGGATATCTATATACCATACAATTCATATCTATCACCATTATGTTTTTATTTATTTCACAAATTAAATTATATACACCTAGGAGCCCTCTAAAAGTATTGAAATTGTCGAATTATATCGCTGTTCTCAGATATCAGACAAATAGATTTGATAAATGTAATGAATAAAACCAAAACATAAGTGCAGCAATAGTCCTTCTCAAATTAGTGTAAAATATTGGTTAAGTTTAGAAAAATAAAAACGGAGAATAGATAATCGCGATTTCGTCTTTTTATATGTACAAGTAAAATCAATCAGAACTATAGTTGTCTCACTTGCGTTCTATTTAATAGTTTGCATAGAGTGAGATAGCAATAATCGTCTGTTAATATCTCTTCTATAAATTTCTTGCACACCGCGTTTCCTCTTAACATTCGATTTATATCCAGCACCAGCTGTTGTTCACTTTTTTTGGGAATACACGACGTAGCTTTCCACGTATTCATCGCCATACAAAAGTTAATCACGTGCTTATTACTATTCATTAATAGCAATAAAAACCATTTCATATTTTGTACGAATTTTAAAGAATCGTACACAATAATCAATTCATGTTCGCTCCGATTTTATTTTATTTACAATGTTTTATGGAGCGGATTGAATTGTCAACAGGCTATTTCGTATAAGGTCGCTTGATTGGCCCGTGCCTCGTATCATTTCGAATATGATCAGAATTTTAGATGAACTGAGATAATTACATTTCGTATCAAATAATTTAATAATATAATGATATTACTTCACTTTGTGATTTATGCTGTCTCGTTAAAATGAGAAATGGATATTATATAAACGTATAGCAGTGGAGTTATTGATTATATCACTGTTATTTCTCATGTTATAAATGAAATACTTAATGTTGGTAAGATTATTATCACACCGTTATTTGGTTAATTACGTCTATTACAAGTATCAAGTGCATCCCGTACCAACTTTTTTCGCTCTTCATATATACTGTTTACTAATTTAAAAAAATAATATTCCAATTCCCATAACTAATGTATAACGGACATGTGAATTCTTTGCGTTATAATTAACACACATTATACTAGTATAATAATGTAACGTAACACGTATATCTATACACAATCTTCTATACATATAATAAATTGTTGCAGGTGTCTAGGAAAAAGTGATAAAATACATTTCAATCATTTTTAGAAATGTCTGTCTATATGAACACGCATCACTGCTCAGATACTGGTTTCACAAAACAACCTCAGTAAGAAATTCATAAAGCATATTTTCTAGAGTAATTTACTCTTTGTTTCATTAAAATTGGTCCACTCTATCAAAAGTTATTGTAGTTTGAATGAGGGCTCCAGTTAACTACGAGAGAAGAGTAGTAATCTATGCTACTATTGTAAAGCTACTTTGTTTGTTGAATGCGCTAATCTCAGGAACTATTGCTTTGATTTGAAAAATTCTTTCAGTGTTAGATAGCCCGTTTGTCGAGGAAGACTATAGGCTACATATCATCAGACTAAGACCAACAGGAGCGGAGCAAAAATGTAGAAAATTTGAAAATTGCTTTATTTTTTATTTTGAGAGCTTCCGTTACTAGTTAGCGTAGGCCAAAGTATCTATTCCATGAGGTCGAAGTCTCGGGCAAAAACTAGTAATTGTATAATTTCATATGATAGATTAATTTTTAGATGATACGAAAAGTAGCAATGTTTTAAATTCATAATTATCTCATGACAAATAAATTTTCATTGTTTATTTAAATATAATAATGCATTACATTGTTTTGTTATATCCAAAATTGGGTAATGAAAATAAACGCAAAGTTTTTGACGGGATAATTCGGTGAAGCTGTAAAGACCTTTCCAAATCAACAGCGTTTACATTTCGAAAAAAAAATTGACCGAACCTTGGAATGCCATGTAGTGGATCTTTATATTTTATCTATAATCTTGTGTTATTTGGCTCTATATTAGGTAATGTTGATGGTGATTTACGTAATATAGTTTGGTTATTATGAACAAGTGAAGTGGATCGGAAATAATACCACGGAGCATGGATTCTAACTTGCCAGAAAAACACCAAGGAAAATTCTAACAAGACGACCACCATCTTTTTAGTTCATTGAAATTATACCAAAAAACTTGTAATATCGCTAATCACTTGACAATGGCGGTAATAGTCAGTGACGGATTTGCAGTCTTGGTCGCCCTAGATCCCACGGCATGTAGTAAATACCAGCCATCCCTGTGTCAGTAAATTTTTTGTCACGATTGGCCACCCCTAATATCTGGCCGCCTTAGGCCCGGGCCTCCTGGACCTTAGGGAAAATCTGCCACTGGTAATAGTGTACTAAATAGAAGACTGGTTGCCAAATATAAGATAGAAGAAGATGAAAATAAACACGGTTTATGTCATCCGATGAGAGATGTCAGTCACCGATATTTAGTAAGTTCATGCCAAGACTTAATACATAATTATGTTTAATGAGACGGACGTAATAAACCTAGTCACTACGAGGTACCATTAGCAACGGCAATAGAATATAAATTATTTATTTATACGCTGATACTCTGACATAAAATCTTCATAATATACAATCAATTAACATTTAAAATTATTAAATACGGTTTGGATTTTTCGAATGAAGTTATATAACATTACTAATCATAATTTCAACGTCGGTGATGATATTTATAATCAATTAGCAATAATTATGTACATGTGAGGTATAATAATATATTTCTTAACATTTTTTATTTATATTCATATTTGGTACGGAATCCGTTTTTTTTTATCAAATTTATTTATTGATTGATGACATAGTAAAATTTCAAATATTCTCATTTTAATAAAAGCTATGTGCTATTTGTATTTAGATCTATATATAATTATGAAAGCAACAGTCTGCTGTATTTCATATTCCGGCCGCAACTTGGAGAGTTTTGAAATATTACTTGAATAATACACATTTCTACATATTATTACTGTTACAGTACAATACTTTTTTTATATATTAAAGGAAACAGGCAAGCGAACAGGAGGGTCACCTGATGTTAAATGACCACCACGTCCATACCCACTAATAACTTCGAGTGAGTCGTAAGGGCCTTGCCAGTCTGTGTTTGCGGGGGAGTGGAAGATAGGTAGGTCTCCGGCGCTGTCACTGACTGAACGAAACGCAACAATGCAAGCACTGTTACTTCATGTCGGTTTTCTGTGAGAGGGTATGTTAAAACCAGTAATAGCTTCAGCTTATCTACCACCTATAATAATAATATAAGCTTGGAAATTCGTAATAAATGAGGTGGTTCCTAAACATTACTATGACACTTAAAACCAGTCTCAGTGCGTTGCAATTAACTTGCCTATGTCTATAATTAACCATGTTAAGTACTGAATGATATTAATCTATAAATAAATAAATATACCAATTAAAGTACGTTCTTGCTTTAATCCTGATCTAGGCTAGGCAAGCAAATTAGGAACTAATTGTACAATTTATCATTATTATCATGCCAACACGTTCATTAAGGTATATTTAATGTTGTAATTATGTTGAATGTTGATTGACCTCCTGCGTCGATTGACTTAATTTTTATATTCGATTTAAAATATACGCTCGATTCCTGCTGGGCTTAATGTTAATTCAACGTCCTATATAGACTGTTGAAAAAGATTTGCGAAAACTTCGCTTTGGGTGGCAACGTCATTAGAGTTGATTTAACATAGCTGCTTTTAAGAGATGGTTCTCTTCAATTTTAAATGTTATCATTATAAGTACATTTTTGGAATCCATGAGATGATGTTTTAGTGAGACCTTACTCTATAGGAAAAACACACAAGGAAATACTGCAAACGACCACATGTATCTTTTTGTATTAATTAATATGTATAGGAGCTTGCATTCTATTTTATACGTATGTATGTATGTCAGGCACATCTTAAACAAAAGATCCATTCTCAAATCAGCTACTAATACCTATTTCAACATCAGAGATATGAATTAGGAAGACGCATGTAACGAGTATGTCCACAACCACGTCTCTCAGCTTGCAGGAGATACTGATATTGCGAGTCAAATTCATTTGGTATTCTTGATAGAGATTTATCGAAACACGAATTAAAGGACCCGAATGGATGCGCATGTAAACCAGTGTTAAATGAACCGGTGCACAACTTTTGTCCCTTTATTAAATAGTCAGGTAGAAGGGATGTTAAAAAGTTTTACAAAAAAGATTGATAATGCGTGGAACGATTACAGATCCCTCAACAGATGCTAGTTTTTGCTCCCGGACGCAACGCAAATGACTACGTGATTACGATTAATATGTAGATTAGTTGAACTTGATATTAATAAAAGATAAAGTTTTTGTATGTGTATATCTGACCAAAAATTATTTGCTTAAATTCTTCATTTTAATAGATTTCCTTCCAAATTACTTCCAATAGAAGGCTGACAAATAATGTAAAACTGAATGTATTCGTTCAAGAAAGCTAGACCATGTACCATACCACCGATATCTATACTAATATTATAAAGTTTGTGACGTTGTAGGGAGAAATCTTAGAAAAGTTATAGGCTATATTATCACTCAAGACTAGTAGGAGCGGAGCATGAATGAAGAATATTTCAAAATCGGACTTTTTTCCTCTTGAAACCTTCCGCCGCGTGTTAGCGCTAGCCCAATGTAACTATTTCACGCGAACGAAGTCGCGGACAGAGGCTAGTATACTATATTTTGAGAAATTAAATGAAACACATCTATTTATTATAAGTGTTATCAGATTTCATTAACCGCTTATGACTTTAGGCTAGATTTATGTCGATGCAAGTGTTTGAATTGAGTTGTTTACTTAAATCTTGGGATACAATGTTTCATAAAATGCTTTTTTAAAATTAATTAGTATATAATTATTAAATAGTATATAATATGTGTATGAATCCGATATCATTTAATACATCAAAATAACAACATTGGTAATCGATTTTCTCATCTGATTAATTCAATTTCCTTATCGAATCCGATCTACATATGTAGCTGCTAGATTACAGGAACAAAACATTCGATCTGCTATACAAAACGAAGTTAAAAAGGAAATTCTAACGGTTAATTAACGAGATAATAGCTTACAAGATGTATTGGTATAACTGAACAGGTCTGAGACGATTGCGATATGCAAATCAGCTAAGTTGGTGGTCTATACATTGACAGCACGGGATCAACGGGTTTAGTCATTAGATACAAAAAAGATATACGTATTCACCTACATAGAAGAGTTGCATCTACAATTAAAATATGCGAATTCATCATTAGTATTTTATACTCTTTATAGCATAATAATTACTATGTAGACTCTATTACACTATTTTTTCCATTATTGGTAAAGGTTTTTGGAACAACAATGACATTTCTAAGGCCTTGTTAAATTTTCAATACCACAATTTCTGAAATTTTCGTAAGCATTCTTAAATTGCCGATGCGGTCATGTAATGTATACTGCTCTGCAATAGATCTCTAGATGTGGTCATGTAATATGGTAGATATCCTGCCATAGATTTCTACAACTATTTGAATTACTGAATAGTTTGATGAGGCAACTTAAAAGGATCCTTTTAATTGAATATCTATACATACACAGAGATACAGAGGCAAAACGGTATTTTTCTGTTCAATTTCTTTAACGGATTTTCTTTTTTTATTAATTCAATGCTAATTAAGATCTTTAAATGTATAAATGAAAGAAATATCACTTGAACTTACATACATCAGAATTCTTACGACTTTAATTCTATATCTATGCAGATAATTTATGTAAATATATATTATTTTTTTTCAATTCCATGAAAAAAATATTTGCAGGTGTCTAGGAATAAGTAATAGAATACATATTAATCATTTTTAGAAATGTATATCTGCATTAACACGCATCACTGCTCAAACACTGGATTCAAAAGAGAACCTCTACACGAAAATCATAAAGCATATGTTCAAGGATTACTTGTCTTTGTTTCATTTAAATCCATCCATTCTGTCAAAAATTATTGTAATTTAAATGACGGCTCGTGTTAAGTACGAGAGAAGAATAGTAATCTATACTAATATTATTAAGCTGAAGGGTCTGTTTGTTTGGTTGAACACGATAATCTCAGGAACTGCTGTTCCGATTTGAAAAAGTCTTTCAGTGTTAGATAGCTTATTTATCGAGAAACGATGTAAGCTATATATTAGCACACTAAGACCAATATGAGCGAAGACTAATGAAGAATGTTTCAAAATCAGGGTTCTTTTTTCATTTTGAGAGTTTTCTGCATGTTAGCGTTAGCCCAAAGGAACTATTCACGCAGACGAAGTCGCGGACAGAAGGTAATAAATATGCGGTCCTTTCAGAATATCTGTTACGAGAACTAACCTTAGAGCAAGAAGTGAGTGTGGACGCTATGTAATGTTTGTTTAGAGTATCAAACAGGATGTGTCAATAGAATTCAGACTTAATGAGAGATATAATTCAAAACATCATACTGTGATAGTTAATTTGTCTTATAAACAATAAAACAAACTACATAAAGTTTCAGTCAGCGGTATCCGTACAATGGGATTGATTAATAAAGTATAGTGTGCCAGGTATTCGCTATAGTAAAATTACCTTGCACTCGCGTGCATCGTCAACCCGTTGTCCTGCTTTGTGGGTCACGCAGACAGCTTTCAGTTATTTGCATAATATTCGTAAATGTTGATACCCATCAGGAAATGGAACCATGTAAGGGCACTTCGAGCGTAAAAGGAATGATAATATGAAGATGATTATTCGAATTACTTATTCGTAACAACAAGTGCCATAGATGGTGAAAAAGAATAAAAAGGCACTTAAGACTAAAGTGAGTGTATTTGTGCGTGAGATGAAATGACAGAAAGAGAAAATTGATTTCATAAGTAAATAGATTTCGTAATTATTTTTTTTTAACTTTATTTTTGGCAATCAGCCTTTCCGATTATTACTGCCATTGTAACGTAGTCAATAATATCACAAATTTCGTGTGATCATTCCAATATTAAGCATCGTATGAAACCATATTCTAACAAGACGGTTATGCATAATAAACTAACTATATTACGTAAAACACCACCAAAATTACACAATATATAGTCAAATAACACAAGATTATGAATAAAATATAAAATCCACTACATGACAGACTAAAATCCCGCCCAAAACTCCAATTTCGTAATTTAATATATTAAAATTAGAGTATGTAAAATTAAATATCTATACATATAATAAGAATGTAAATCTAACGTGTCTGTACTCTTTAGATTTTGGGAGAAAAAATGTCGCAGATACATTGGAATAAGTAATAAAATTCATATCAGTCATTTTTAGAAATGTCTGTATGTCTTTAAACACGAATCACTGTTAAAGTACTGCGTTCATGATAAAATCATAAAGCATATCTTCAAATAACATATATGTAGTCAATGTTTCATTAAAATCGATTTGATATATCAAAAGTTATTGTACCTTTAATGACGTCGCAGCGTAAGTGCGAGAGAAAAGTACATGAGTAAATAGATTCAATACATTCAGATGCTTTCCGAAACAAAATACATACAGATGTTGTTGAAGCACACATGCTCATATACGTATATCTAGATAGCTTAGCTTAGGTTAGCTCAGAGAGATCGCGATTTTCGCACAAAACAGGCAACAGCCCAAGCCGAGGTGTGCCATGCACCCTTGAGTTAGTCGCCCAAACATCCCAAATCGGCTGAGTACCTTCAGCGCTCGCCTCAATAGTTCGGTGAAGCTGTAAAGACTTTTACAGGTCGACAGCGTTCTCATTTCGAAAAAAATAACATTCAGATGACTTTAGATTTATTGATCGCTGTTTTAAGATATAAGATTTCACACAAAGTCGCAGGCACAGCTAGTATTAAATATAATAAATAAATCGTTTTTGTTCTTTATGTTGAAGTTAGTACTTGAATTAAATAAAGTTTATGAATCAAATCACTTATCAAACGGAGATTGCATACAAATTGAATGTTATGGGAGAAATAACAGAGGTATATCCGAGTCAGGCTAAAGAGACGCAGATATCCTCACACTATGCAATTCCATAAAATCAAAATTAGTTACGGTGAACGGCCGACAGTAAGGCGAATCGTTCGGTCGTGACCGTGGACGAATGGCACGGAATGAACGATCTGTGAATTTCGTACCTAAACTTTAGATAAATACTAAGAATCTATTCTAACTAGCAAATAAGATTATAAAAACACATTTAAAAAGTTTATTATGAACTTATGGTGTAACGGGTAAATGCTAAAATAAACATAAACTTGAAGTATATAAATGCTAATTATCAAACTTTACTTTTTTTACTTACGTATCTAAAATTCTAAAAGTTTTATATACATATCAAATTACATATTATTCTATAATGTACTAGCCTCTGCCCGCGACTTCGTTCGCGTGGATTAGATACACTAACACCAACACTAACACGCAGCAGTTCTCAAAAGTAAAACACATCACGATTTTGAAACATTTTTCATGTGTGCTCCTCTCCTATTGATCTTAGCGTGATGACGTATAGCCTATAACCATTCTCGATGAATGAGCTATATAACATTGAAAGAATTATTCAAATCGGATCAGTAGTTCCTGAGATTGCTGCCTACAACGTCACAACATCACAACGTCACAAACTCACAAACTTTACCTCTTTATAATATTAGTATAGACTAGTATAGATTCCTAAATCTTATAGAACTAAATATGCCATTTTTAATTTTTACGAAAATTCACTACGCTAGGTATACTCTGACCATAGTGGTAACAAATATGTCTTCAGATATCTGTAACTCAGTTATTTCTATATTACATTTAATATAATCAAGAAACTGCATATTTTGGGGTGTAAGGGGTGTCGAGTAACATCTTAAGATTTGAGACACCCAAGCCAACTTCACCTGCACGTGGTGCACTCTGCTGATTAACGAACGAGGCAATGGCGATAGCGGGGTGGTAGGGTTCTACAGCCCGACTGGGTCGCAACCACCATGTACATCGCGAAACGCCCGTCATAGTGACTCGCTTTTGCGCGTCGCGTTACGGGATCAGCCTGTGCATATCCAGTACCGGGTGACTTTCGTCATTATGGCTGGCATGACAGCGGTGACCGACGATGGATGATCTGTCTCTCGGTAGTCGCCACTGTTTTTGGATTGTACTATGCTTACCATCAGGCATAGTGCAGTCACTTTATCGTGCTTCAATAAAAAAAAATTGAATCTGCGTGTAAATATATATATTTTAAATTATGATTATTAATCTGAATAAGGACACTAAAACCTTCGATCTTTATATCAGAAATAGTTACTTCAAGTTAAAATCCGGAAGTTCTTATATGTACTAAAGTTCTTTCAACAGTGTCTAAACCTTCTCAACGAATGTATGTAAATCCGCATTTATAACACCGGTATTAACGTGGGAATGATTTGATAATAGTATACTTGCACATTCATGTCCATTTAATTTGGTCGCATTACCAAACACTGTTACCATGTAGGGTTGTTAGACAACAATTATTAAATTTAGGTAACTTAAATCGAGTGAGTTCGTGACCACCGGATCTCAAATCCGCTATCGGTGGCCGGCCTTGGTCTATTTCCACTTTTGTATACCTCCAATAAAGGTCAATTGGAAAGTCTTTACTATCATTATTTGAGGCTATTGTTTCAATGAATCGTTAGTTTAAGAACGTTTGATCTGATTGTTTTATCGATGATGCAACCTAATGGAGAGTCAAGGTAGAAGTAGTATTATAGTAAAATTAAGAAATCTTTCAATAGTTGCACATTTTATATATGAGAATGGAAATAAGGGTAACACAAAGTTTGGTGAAGTTCTATTTAAATTAAAATAAATGGTCAAGCAAATAAGTATTAAACAATTTAAAAATAAAATATATTTTGTAATGTTATTACGCATAAACTTTCATTTGTATTATTTGTTAACGTCAAAACACGATATGCGGTTAAACTAGTTTAGCTTGAGCAATACCAGTTGTTGTCAATATAAAAATATTGTCTGGACCAAATTCATCACCAACTCGTATCGGTTGACTGCTCCATTACTGTTAAGCTCGGGCTTCGTATATTCCGCTATATCTGCATGTTCTTTAAATCTCTACTTTATTTGATGTGTTAGCTGCAGAGAAAACAATCTTTACTCTAGAAATCATCTCTTTAAATGATTATCCATTAAAAATTTTAGTTACTCAATAAACAGTTGCATTACGTGTACGTGTGTAAACATACTTCAAGGATAAATATTCAATGTTGGGTATCTAAACTTAAACAGTTTTGCAAGGACAAAAGTAGTTTGATCAGAAACCAAACATGACGGTAACATCTCCGGGGCAAATGATATAAGACTAGCTGGTACCCGCTAATTCTTCCGCATTATATTACACATGTATATCATACAGCTTGCTCTACTTCACAAGAAAATACACACGATTAAACGTGTAAAAGGGAAACTAAAAAGAATTGATCGAAATTATCTAGTAGTTTTTTTGTGGTGCGCACAGAACGTCGCAATATCATATTATGTCTATAAAATAAAAACAAAGTTGCAAATTTGCAAATAAATCAGTTGATGTATTAGTTTGGACGGAAGAGCTACATAATCATAAAAAACGCGGAGTTGATGGAACAAATCAATGATGTAACTCGAAACCGTATAAGGTCAAGTGTAAACCGCAATTTAGATACGAGAAATTTACTCACAGTCGGTAACGCTATATTAATCGGTCGTTTCCTCAAAGATTTGTTTTAGATAATGACTAAATATCAAATATATTAAAACCAACGATAGACGATTATATTATAAAAGATAAAGTTGGACTCGTAATGCGGCATCTTGTCATAAATTGACTTATAGAGGCTATGGACAGACTATCGTTTGTCCGAATTATCTTGTCCCAACCAGTATATTTATGCAAATCGTTTGGAATTTCTAATACCAAGTGTTACCAATGTAACCGAATTAGTGGATTTGTAGGCGTATTACCGGAAGAGCGATGAGCCCAAATTCTCAATAAGTAAAGTCGAGATCATTCTATTTTTATTGCTGATAATATTTCTAATGTATTTGTATCAAGTGTAATACAGTAAACCTTTTTGATTTATAATTACATATGTATTCAAAATTGTATCTTTATTTCAATGAGTGTATCTTTATTTATCATAACATGACATTTATTTTCACTCATAAAATTATTATTGTGTATATAACTGCGCAAATAATATTCTAATCTTACCAAAGAGTTAAAATATCTGCATAAATAGTTCAATATTAACATCTTCAAGAAGATTAATATTGTTTCAATCTCTCTGTTCATAAGATATAACCCTGGAAACATTTTGCACAGCAGTGGCACCGTAATTTGAGATCTTAATTAATATTTCAAAATAATCATAAAATATATCACCAGACAACATAAATATTATAACCGAAAGTAAGCGAGCGAAGTTGTCAAAGAAATGCGATCTGATATCACTAAAGATTATTTTTAAGAAGATTATCGTCATAAAGTAGAATTATATTTGTAACGTTTCCTTAACATAAAAACCTAGTAACTTGGATCAACAAAGTTTCCTTTCGATCGTTAGTTAATGAGGTCATTGTTTAATCATTAGTTTTTTTATATTGTTCGTTCATGGTGTAATCGATTTGTTTGTGATCGGTAACAGCAGTCAACCGTCACGAGAAGAATCACTCCCACGAGTTCGAGCCAAAAAGATTATTTGGTTCCCAGTATGGTATGCTTATCTTGCGCAATAAGACGCATAATTAAGAAGGTAGAGAACGTAGGCGAATCTATTTACAACAATATCGATTTTAAATTGCATAATTTAAATATAAGCGGACCTTTGATAACGCATTTCAAATCTAATGAAGGACCTGCTTATAATGCTAAGTTATATGAAATTAATTGCTGTTCTCCGGGTGTTATAATAGAGATTTGATTGTATTGTTGAAGTGAATCGTATGGGAGGGCTTCAAAATTGTGAAATCCGCGTGCCGTTGGTGTTTTGTTTAATTTTTCAAATTAAAATATTTCTCTGTACTATAAAATTTTCAGATCTATGGTGTGTCTTTATGACTCACCTTGTTCTTATTTTATCTCTTTCTTGGTTTCTGATGCTCCCTATTTAGTTATCATTGCTAAGAAGTATAAAGGAACTACTTTTTACGTACATGTTACTTCTAGGAGACATTTTGCATTTATTATAATTATAACAGCGCAAATTGATATATGATATATTCAAAGCTAGCCCAAAGAGCCTTGGACTATGCCTCATTATAACAGGCAAACAATGCTCAAACTATGCGGCTTTGCTATAATAAGATATAAAGGACAACGATGTGATAATTTAACTCTCATAAGAGAGAGACATTTGCAACTTCTATATTTGGTAGTAAAAATGTTTTTAGATCGAGCATAGACACAATTGAAGTTGATATGCCAAAAAATGCTATTGATTGAATTATTTTATGTCATCACAACATACTATAAAACAAAGTTCTCCGCCGCGTATGTCTGTCTGTTCGCGACAAACTTAAAAACTACTGAAGGGATTTTCATGCGGTTTTGGTTGATAAAATGATCAATGAGGAAGGTTTTAGGTACATAACCTACCAAGTTTTTTTTTTAGCGGGACACTTTCCGTCGGGCTCCCTAGTGTAAAATAAATTGTTTTCTACACAAATAAAATGATAGCGGTCTTTAATGTAGGTGTGCATCACTTAAAAACTACTGGATATGTTTTGATATATTGAAGTAAAACTTTTTATGGCACGGCAAGGAAAAAAAGTGTTACGCGTTAAAAGTAAGGTAGATATATATTTGTGTGAATATGTAAGATGTATAAAGTGTCTGTCTGAGTTATATACCAAATTAAGCTATATAATTACATAAGTGTTTATACTACGGGTCTATGGTTTATGAGCATATACGAACTATATATGTATAGATATATATATATATAAGCCAAAGAGGTTACAGACTGATACATATACTATTTTTTTTTCTTAGACACTTGGTCTAAACGTCTAAAAAATATGAGTGCCGACACCCACGACACAAGGAGAATCACAGATGCGTTGCCGACACTTGAGAAAGAGTAGGCTCATTTCTTGAAAGATGGCGGGAAAGTTTTGAGAAACTGTCTGTTTTCCTGCCGTGCGGCAAGCGGTGTGGTGTTGTTTTTTTCCTCTGTACACAAAATGTATTTCAATATAATAAACAAAAGACGAAGTCGCGAGTATCAACTAGTGACTTATAAAAATTTAGCATACGGCATGGACGAAATGTAACATCTTATTTAAACTCATTTTATGTTTTATTACTTGAGTGACCCTGAAATCTACATGTATTATTCAATAATGAAATAGAATTGTAAATGAAACAACTTATTAACATCATTTGACAGAAATATATTTTTTTTACTATGTTAATGTATTTATTTGCATTTGAGATGAGATTTATTCTAATATATATGTATACTAGCCTCTGCCCGCGACTTCGTTCACGTGGAATATTTTACTTTGGGCTAACCCTAACACGCGGCGAAATAAAACCCGATTTTGAAACATTCTTCATTGGTGCTCCGCTCCTATTGCACTTAGCGTGATGATATAAGACTGTAACCTTTCTCGAGGAAGGAGCTATATAACACTGAAAGATTTTTTCGAATCGATCTAGTAGTTCCTGAGATTACCCCCTACAACTTCACGAACTCACAGAGACTATATATATATAATCTATCTCTATCTCTAATACCTTTAAACGAGCAATTCTTGTATATTTTTATATTTCTATATATTCAGGATCTCGAAATAAGCGTCATCTATTTTATTCGTAGAAAATTTTTTAACTGAGTTTTTAGGCAATGAAAAAATATAGCTAGAATATAAATTTCGTCGGCGCTGTTAAAACTAAAATAGCTCAGATGGAAATCGATTGCTTCAAAAATCTGTGTAAACCCAGTTCGAATATGAATGACTGCAGAAGAGATTTTTTTTTTGTAAAAAATGTTAATTTTATTAGGCAAACCCAACAGTTTATTTTAATTTAAAAATTATTTTTAAAGAATCGAGCTAGGCTCGGTCATCCATGAACTTATTATTAAGTGAAGGAGCTTAAGGAATTGATAGTTTTACTTCAATGACGAAATTTGAGGGGATAAAGCTTTCTCAGAATCAGAGCATTGCATTATTACTACGTAAGTTATTTTTGGAAGGCTTGGGATGACTCACATCGATCTGCTTGAATTACCAACGGCAGGTTCATTCTTGTACAAGTTTTTATATTCATCTTGTTTTTTTTATTTATATACACAATTACACTAATCATTTCGCACTTGATCGGAAATGTGTACGATTTTAATAGATTAAATAGTTTGCGGAAGTCGACGTTGTAGCGGAAAAAGACTTGTTTCCATTAAAAGAAATTGGTTTACAAAGAAATATTTGTTTCATTTAAAAGATGTATTATTTTCGTTAGACTACCTATACTATAGTTTCATTTGCTTACTAATATATGTATATACGAATGTAAGTGGCTTTGTTTTTTTACGTTTTCAGTATACTGTAGGTACTCTTGAAATTTTGCATAAGTTATCAGGAGTATTCAACAGGATATGGTGTACCTTTTATCTAGATATATTTTATAAAATCGCAAATTAAAAATATAATGCGCAGTGTTGAAAAGATATGGTTATTTAGGATTATTATATAAATATCTAGCCTCTGCCCACGACTTCGTTCACGTAGAATAGTTACCTTGGGATAACATTAATACGCAGTGGAAGCTCTCAAGAGGAAAAAACTCCCGATTTTGAAACATTCTTCATTGGTGCTCTGCTCCTATTGGTCTTAGCGTGATGATATATATAATAATATAGCCTATAACTTTCTTCGAGAAATAGGCTATATAACTCTAAAACATTTTTCAAATCAGACCAGTAGTTCATGAGATTACCACCTATAACGTCCCAAACTCCAACGTCATAAAGTTACAAACTTTACCTCTTTATAATATTAGTATAGATTGTTTCAAAGCCGTTTTCTTGTTAAGTAACAAAAGACTAGAACGAAAGTTCATTTTTTTTTGTACATTATAAATTATAGTGTTTGACCACAATCTCATCTAATGTTAAATAACGATGTGGCCAAAAATATAACGTAGATGGACTAACCGTTAAGTGTGGCTGCCAGAACATACCTATAAGTGGGTTCTTAGCAACATGTTAGCTAACTAATCAGATAACATTCTAATATTATGATGTGATTTCTTCGTAAAGTTTCCTTTACTAAAAATTTAAGACTCTTTATAAAATTCGGAACCAAGTCCAACACCGTATTGTCCTTACCTTATTTACTTATTAGCTTCTGCCCACGACTTAATCCGCGTGGAATAATTACTAGGCCAACGAAAAAAAAAAAGTTTTTTTAAATATTTTTCATTGGTATTCCGCTCCTATTGGTTTCATCGCGGTGATATATAGTCTTTCTTGATAAATGAGCTATCTAACATTAATAAGATTTTTTCAAATCAGACCAGTAGTTCTTGAGATTAGCGCGTTCAAGGAAACAAACTCTTCATCTTGAAAACATTCGTATAGAATATATTAGTCGTAAATATAATTTTGTATGACGGTAAATGGAAAATAATATTTTGTTTGCAAACGTTGCAACGGTTTTTCATAAAACAAACGCTATGATTAATGTCAAAGGCATTATATTTTTCTTACTATTCAGCGGCCTCTCGACCTCGAAGGCTCGAGTGCCGTGACGAAAGGACGAGATGAGGGACAAAAAAACTCAACAAAAGCAATACAATGTGACTATTGTGCGAAGAATGATTTCTTGACATAGACATTCAATTATAAGAGAAATAGGCAGAACTTTTCTTGCTAGATATTACTACGGTGTAAGGTTGACGATTCACAGAAATAGGTATATTGAATGAAACAAAGTAAGGCCGAATCAAATCTAAAAAGAATTCTCAAAACAGAATGTATAAATGTAATCAATATGCAATAGATTTGAGATAATTGTATGGTCAGTTAAACTTCATCATTATCGTCTTCTTATACTTATCCCACTTAAGTAGGATCGGCACAATATGTTTTCCTTATCTACTCTCCCATGTCAGATGTCTTTAAACAATTATAGCTAAAAACCTGATACATCGTAAGCGCTTCGACAACGCCTTGTTAAAACTTGGCTAGCCAGCTTCATTTTAACGGCTGCTCCGTCAATCCACCCGTATCTAATAAACATATCACTATTTCTTTTTCAACAACGATATTGAGAATATGTCATCTTATTCCCATCTTTTATCTAGGAGAGTGTGGCTTTACAATATTACTTTAGGTACGAGTGCGTTCTCGTGCCATTTGTTTTGTCAAAATAGCATTACCTTTTTAGTTACAATTTCATTACCTTATATTGACATATTATTCTCCACGCAATCTATTCATACTTTTTTGGTCTTCCTATACTACTATATCCGTCCACTATCATACTCAAAACCTTTGCAGTTACATGGATTTCCTCTTTGCTTATGACATGCCTCTACAATACTGACCTATTACTCCTCAACTTCTCTGTCGCTGATGTTATTTGCAAACTTCATCTGATATACTCATTCTTAATCTTATCCATTCTAGTTACACCACACGGCCACCTTTACATTCGCATCTCTACCATATGTAGTTGTCAGTTAAACTTTATAGACTTGACTAATATCCTAAGAGACAGAGAGATACTAATAAATGGGAAACATGTCAAGATGTATCTAGACATTTAGAAACTGTGGTTATGGATATCTTCAATATCCATTATTAATTTTAACCACATAATAAAGTACTAATGGAACGGAATTACTCAATACAGATACAGACATCGGTAAAGAAACCATATGGTAAGGTTTCTCGTTTTGAACGTCACGAACAGTTTCTAATTAATCATTTGCAAATTTGACGAAGCTTATGTGGGAGCTATGAAAAAGCTATTGTGATTTCCAATGCCGAGCGTATTGAGAGCATAATAAAATAAAGGATTTATTAAAGTAGTAACTTTAAAGACCAAACAATAGTCATGTTGTTTGCAATTTAGAGAGGAAATGCAGTCTGCATTCTTGGCATCGCGCCATGTAGATTACATCTATTTTATGTTACAAATTACGATACTGTACGTGTTCGTATGTAGATTTTTGTATTACTTATATTGAAAACCCTGATATACGATGTACACAAAAATAAATCATAATATGTAATAAATAGTACTTATGTTAAAATAGGTCTCGTGAAAGACAAAAAAATAATTGAGGATGTAACTTTTATCTCTCTTCTCGAAGATATCTTCGTTTTTATACTTTATAGGTTACAGCGTTTTTTTTAAATGACAGTATTTTCCTGCATTGTAAACTTGCTAAGCCTGGAGAACTGTGCCGCAGTTGGTAGTTAACCAAGTAGGGCTAACAAACCCTACAACCACACTATGGTTTCATCGCGATATCTTCCTTCAACGAAAGCTGCTGCTCATTTGAAGGATTTGTATTTACATCGATCCACGTGAAAACCGAACACACTAACCATGAGGCATCATTGCATCAAAATTCGAAGTCAATTATAGCTAGGAGAAATTAGATTCAACATTATTCAGTTAAAACGAATAAACTAACTAACACATTAAGAGATGAAAGGAACAATTAAAAACTTACACATACCCGATAACAAGTCAAGTTTGTAATAAATTATCACGAGGAATTGGTCGACCGTGACAATGACCTAACAAGTAACATACCACTTAAGATAAAAGATGATACACTTAAAATAATATTGATAATTACAAAAAGCACATTATCTTATCAAACTATTAAGAAAATTAGTGAGTCGTTTCCTAAAATGGATTGAGTGAGTGCCCCTATACTGCTCAATTAAGTTGTAATTGGAGAGAAAGTTACATGTTATGTTGTAAATAGGGCATCTATTACATAAGGCAGGCGAGGCAGTTGAAAAACAATTATTTTTAAATAGTTTTTAGTTAAGACCAAACATGCACTTAGAAGGCACGTCATACCTCCATAATCCAACTAAGAACTAATATTATCTCTGATGTTATATACTTGCTGTAAATCTTTATTCTCCACAAGTAATATTTGCGTGGTACTATCCAAGGCAACGGCATCAACAGACGTTTGGCCACTTTGGCACCCTTGAGTTTGTTGCCAAGCGGCTGAACACCATAGCTCTCGCTCTTTTAGTCCAGTAATACTGTGAAAACCCATTACCCTAATAGCATATAGCGAGTTTCAAAAACATTTTTTTTCACAATTTACTCTCCTCACGTCTACAAACTATAGTATGTTGGAAAATATATAACTGTCGAGTTCTCCGAGTTTGAAATTACGTCCGCCAATATGTCGTGGATTGGCGTGGTGATTATACACATAGCCTCCTCCCTCGGGAAAAGGCCTGATAAGTCTCTTATCGTTCTCGTGATATTTGAAACCATCTTCTATCCTGAAAAAAAAAGTGTACTGTTTTCGACGGATAGATCAAATCTACAACAACGAGAGCGAAACCACTAGATGACATTAAACTGTATTTTATTAAGTTGTTTATTGTAATTAATAGCATATGAAGAACTTGCGATTAATTAATTAAGCATAAACTAATTGGGAAGCGATGCGTTGTTTGAACTTCTTCATTGGGGGTAAATTTCGCTCCCGCACACCAGATTAGGCCCCCCTCGGCTGCGGCTCAAGCCTAGGTCTCTTCCCTCGGCGTGGAGCCCTTGAGTACGCTGCTTACGCGATACAGTGACACAAAACCTTACATCACTGCTAAAACATCACCTATACATACGTGCACGCCTATACGCTTACACGCTGTTTTTCTTTTTCAGAGAAATAAACGAGAAAGAGTTCTACGCTTATTTTTCCCTATCCTATCTTATGCTATTTACAATAGTCTATAGGGTTTTTTTTTCCGACGCAAAATACATATAGGAGTTGTTGAGGCACGCATGCTTGGTACACATGCATGTTTCAATAACTCATATACGTATATCTAGATGGCTTAGATTAGCTCAGATAGGTCGCGATTTTTGCGCAAAACAGGCGACGGCCCATGCCGAGGTGTGCCGTGCACCCTTGAGTTGGTCGCCCAAACATCCCAAATCGGCTGGGTGCCTTCAGCGCTCGCCTCGATATTTCGGTGAAGCTGTAAAGACCTTTCCAGGTCAACAGCGTTTAAATTACGAAAAAAAAAACTTCTTCATTAAAAAATAAGCGAAGAAACAAATGATTGAAAAATAGATAACAATTTATATCGAAACTAATACACATTTTAAGATAGATGAATGGTACATATAAATCCCGGTGACCCGGTAACTAAAGTATAATGTATTTTGTTGTAAAACCGGCAGTGAATGTTGCCGGGCTCATATAGAGATTTGTGTGTTGCACAAATGAATCTTTAGGTTAATGTTATTATTTATATTCTCTCTTTATTTAAATATGTGATCGTTTAAACGAAAGTTTGTTTTTGAGGTTAACCTGATTTTGTATTTTACAAGACTTGCTTACTTTGAAATGTGTATTTATATTATTAGAAACAAGATGCTATTGGAAGGAATATTGTAAAGTCTACAATACATACTGTATCAGAAATTATGTGTCAGATAGAAGTTTGAAGTTCATTATTTTTATTGCGTAATTTATGGGATAGTTTAGGAATCGCATTTTAAAAATACTAAGCATATAAAAAAGTCTTTGTAATTCTGTCTGTTTATTAGAACTAAAGCATCTGATATTAATCTATTCAATTATTATGTAAAATTCTTCCATAAGTAATTCACATCTATTTAAACAATCTAAAGTATTATCTATAGAATCTTGAAAATATGGACTTTATTTTATTATTGCATATAGATCAACTCTATTATGCATATGTAAATCGGAATTTATTTAATGGACTTTGTTATTTTAGAAATAAAAGGAGTGCTTTGAACCCATTATCCAAATACGAAAACACATTACGAAATATATCATTGCATCTATCAAAATAACACAATACATATAATCTATTGCTTATTATATCAAGCAATTCAATAGACACATTTATTATTCAATATGTACATAGGATTTATGTTGCTTACAAATCGGTCTCAGCATTAATCGCATGACATTATCAATGTTCTTAGAAAGCGCAGTTAAGCTTTTAAACCTGTATCAATAGTCGAATAGTAAGGACATTGAATGGATCCCAGACGCGGCATGGTATGTAATGAGTCACCGTGTGACGTCACCCCGACATATGGACGCGGACACCATGGCCAGACGTGAGGCGGGCCAATATACACTTTATGTTAATGAGAGCTCGCTTTGAATTTAAAAACTATAGTTTTTTTAACGGGCCCACTAATTGTCTGAACACGTGGATCGGAATATATCGTATAGAGGAACAAAGAAACAAAAGAATAGGATGTGTTAACCCTCCTTACATATTGTAAAAGGCAACCTCTTCACTTCCATCTGACTGTCTCTTCTTGTATTTCGATAACCGTTCAAACATTATTTTCAATTATAGTTGTATTCTTTAAGCAGATTTTACTAAATATTTCAATACATAAGTACTGCTTTGCTACAGACTTTGCAGGTGCTTCTAATGGTACAAGTACATGTGTACAGCGTAAGCTAATGGACATGGTAACAAAGAAATGTTAGATGCCATATATCAATCATTTTGTCATCATATTAGTTCTTTAAAGTAACTATTTTCATTCTATTGTTTAATTAATCAAAAATTATAAACAAGAACTCCGTCCAAAGAATATTGAGATATAAAATAATGTTGAAACGCTTTGGTAACAAACAACTTAGGAGTATTGAATATTTTCATCTATACCTACTAATATTAAAAAGAGGTAAAGTTTGTGAGTTTGTAACGTTGTAGGGGGTAATCTCAGGAACTACTGGACCAATCTGAAAAATTATTTCATTGTTATATAGGTGATTTATCGAGGAAGATTATAATAGACTATATATCATCACACAAAGAGCAATATGAGTGGAAAACCAATGAAGAATGTTTTAAAATCGGGTTCCTTTTCCTAAGTAACTATTCCACGCGAACGAAGTCGCGGGCAGAGGCTAGTAGTTTATACGAGTGGAGCTACGTCGACAATAATTATAGTCCTAATTACAATTTACTTTACATTCTGTTGTTCGTTATTCTGCATCTACTCTTTGTCAGGATATTAAATATTAGAAGTTACTGTCGTGCTTAATCGAAAGGATTTTCTAGGTATAATACATAGATATAAACTTAATCTTTATATAACAAACTCAACACATCTAACTCGCACCCAATCAGATATAACTTTTAATTCAGTTTATCTTGTCGGAATAACATGAGCTTTATGACTTTAACATGAGTTTTATCGATAAAAATTGAAATTTTAACTTTATTTCCTAATCTCTTTAGATACAAAAGTTCACTATTTAGAATAAAAATTAAAAATAATTTAGATATAATTGGAAAAAAATGTAATACAATTCAATTCAGAGAAAAAATTATATAGAATTTATTGTACAGGTGAAATCAAATCGATCTACGTGAGCTTAGCTCGGTACCTACAACACTTATCTCAAGATCTAATACGAAAATAATAGTCAAAACAAGAATAATGATAGTGAAAGCCAATGAGGTCCGGAGTTTGGTAATGTCGAGTACGGCACGCGTTATCAACAGATTTGAAAGCGTAGAAAGTGTCCATTAAATTTTAAAATTACTCATTGTACGAATGATACGTATTTATATATTATCCATCTATTATGAAAATCACGAATCATAACATTGGACGTAATAAATAATTTATAATTCGAAAGTATCAATTGATATTTTAATGAGTATTTCTTTTATTTTATGTCTATAGCTAATACATGTGACTTCGTCTGCGTCATTTGTTATCTCAACAATATATTTATACCAGTGTTTCCCAAACTTTTTAGGGCATGCCCCGCCTTAACATTTCTAAAATTTTTATGTCCTCTCCCATACAAAATTTTAAACTTTTAAAAATTATTTTGGTCCCTTACGAAATATAAATAAGTTTCAGGAAGAAATCACTATGAAATTGTTTACAAAACATCGTAAGTAAAATTTCAAAACATATAATGAAAAACTTACTTGACGACTCTAATTATCCAGTTGATAGTAACCTTAATAAATAAATAGATATTTTGGTAACTTCAAAGGAAATTATACCTAATAATTATTAACATTATTTTTTTAAGTATTTGCCTTTTTTGTTATATTTGTCACCGATATCTAGCATTGCAAGTGCCACCCCCTTTGATTAGCAAATTCCCCCCTGTGAGGCCCACGTTGGGAAACACTGATCTATACTAATATTATATAGCTAAAGAGTTTGTTTGCTTGAACGCGCTAATTTTAGGAACTACTGGTCCAATTTGAAAAATACTGTGTTAGTTAGCTCATTTATCGAGGAAGGCTATAGGCTGTATATCATTACGTTAAGACTAATAGTATCCGAGCACCAATAAAAAAGATTCAAAATCTGTTCTTTTTCCTTTTGAAAACTTCCGCTGCCTATCAGCGTTAGCTCACAGTAACTATTCCACGCGAACAAAGCCAAGGGCAAAAGCTACTGTTATATACAGAAAAGACATAAGCACTACACCGCTTGCTCCATTTCTCCACGGCAAGAAAACACGCAATGCTAGACGGGAATGATTAAAAAAATTGTTTCTCAACTTTATAATTTATGCCAAGTGAAATGAATCAATGAAGCTATGATGATGTTTCCCTTAGATATACATCAAAACTTGAAGATTAAAGCTAAAATACACTATCCAAATCTATGCAGTATATTGAGTTACGCGCTTTTAATTATCTAGATCGAATGTAAAACCGCGAGCAAAACTTAATTGACAGCATAAAGGTACAAACGCAGACGAAATCCCGGGGGCAGCTAGTAATACCAATAGAATTAATGTTAGACATAACCTATAGTTATTTATATCGTCTGAGTTATTACTTATATATACTGTATGTGTGTTCTAGATAAGCTAACCTTCTTTGTTTTCGTAAACAGTATCAATACGCCGCAACCATGATAAGGCAATGTTTACCTTTGGACCGTTAAAAACGGATATCGGGCGTAACCGGTAACGGTTTTCATGATAAGATCAAATACTTGTCTGGCATTTAAGCCTTTCGAAAGTTATCGATAGCTTAAATACGTCGTACGAGATATTTTTTTTCCAGATGACTAATGCTGTTCACAGCTTCACAGGATTAATCGAGCGAGCGTTGATGGCGCTCAACCGTTTGGCAACAAGCTCAAGGGTGCCAAAGTGGGCAAATAGCGAGGTACACATGTACCAACATTAAGTATGCTTTTTTTATATTAAACAAACTGGCGGATCACCTGATTTTAGAGGGTTAACAATGTCCATAGACACTAGCAACACATGGAGAGTTGAAAGCGCTATGCTAGCCTGTATTCGGTGGGGAATAGGGGAAAAGGGAGGAGGGAGTGGAGAAGGGAGGGAAGGTGGATTTTCGGCGCTCTCACTGACCGAACGAAACGCAACAATGTTACCATTGTTACTTCACGTCGGTTTTCTGTGAGACGGTGGTACTGCCCCGAGTGAGCCGACCCATTCTTACTGAAACCAGTAATAGATTCAGTGTGGCTCTACCACCTACAAGACTACTGTTTTCACCTACTCACTTTGACGTAATACAATAAAAAAGACAGATTCGAACAGCGCCGTATCCGGGAAATGAATAATGATGTCTATAACGCTCTATCGTGATCAAATAGTCACAAGTCAAACAAGCTAGTCGATGGCAGTGTGTCGTTACTTAGCTCCCCGTTCATATAATTTGGATGGAGTTATACAGAAATTACTATTTTTAATCGTCTTTCATTTTTCATTTATTCGAAATATTTCTTTCCTATTTATATTGGTACAGATGTGTTGAATGTACAAAAGTTAGAGAATAAAAATATCTTGTCAGTATTATCCTACCGAATATCTACAATTTAAAATTGGTCATCAAATACATATATCATTTTTAAATTTATTAGTTAGTCTGTTGGTTAGTGTAGGTACCACCGCTAAATTACTAAGTCTCACTTAAAAATCAATAAGAAAATCCTAAAATATATCCAGGAATTACATTTAGTCGTTGTCTTTGTATTTAAAGTTATTGTAATATAATGTATTCTATTGCTTAAAATAATGCTAACCGATTAGTCCTCCCACGGCAGCGGCTCAAGCCTAGGTTCGATCCCTCGGTAGGGAGCCCTTGAGTGCGTTGCTTGCGCGATACGGTGACACACAAATATACATCACTGGTACAACACTACACGATCACCCCCACACACGTGCACGCCTACACGCTTACACATGAAAGTGGAAGGGTTTACTTTTTCCCTTATCGAACTGAAAAACTCTCAATTTTCCGATAATAAATATATGGAGGAGTTGTTGAGGCGTGTATGCTTGATACACATATACGTTTCAACAACTCATACATATATGAATAGTTAGCTAGGTTAGCTAAGATAGGTCGCGATTTTGCATGCAACAGGCGACAGCCAGGCCGAGGTGTGCCGTGCACCCTTGAGCTGGTTGCCAGAATGGAATCGGCTGAGTGCCTTAAGCGCTCGCTTTAGTAGTCCGGTGAAGCTGTTAAGATCTTACTGGGTCAATAGCGTAGACATTTCGAAAAAAAAAAGCCTAAAATAATGTATTGAAAATTGTACATTGAGTAATATGTGAACCTAAAAAAAGGCAATAAGAACAGCTGACAGCAATAGAAACAAAAAAATGAGCCGTCACGAGACGCCGGGCAGATGTGAAACATCGTAATTGTTTTGTATAAGATATATACATAAAAGAACAGATTACGACAGGAATTAGCTATGGCATAATGAAAAGATAAAGCATTACAAATTTGTTCCATAAAATAATGACTGTTTATTTATTTTATTACATAAATATTCATTTTTATTAAATACAAAAATTCAACTAAACGCATGCGCGGTGTGTTTGGCGGCATTTCTCAAAGGGCGTTACGTCATCGGCGCGTGCCACGTAACACAAGTAGAACGAGTGGGCTACAAAACAGTTTCAATCTGATGTCTATACATATAGTGTTGCAAATGTTTTTGAGTATTTCGTTAATAGTGCTGTTTGTGTTTCGCGTCGCCACGTCACGCCAACCCAGTAATCAGGTTTAACCTCCGCTTATAGGTGTTTCACATCAAAAAAATTAGATTTTTATGTATTAGTATTTTGTGAATATGATGTTGTCAATTTAACTCGTGTCAATTAATAAACTTAAATAAAATTCTTGGTTCCTTCCAGCATTACGTTGTACGTAATTGTACAAACACTTTAGCGCTAATGAACAAAGTATACTAACCAAAATAAGATGAAGAAGTGTTAATGAGTACTCGACTTCGACCGAAACGACTTGCAATATATAATCACTTTAAATCGTATAGCAAGATAATTGTTATAATTTTGAATACACCAATTTATATATACATATAGTATATGCAAATATATGAGGTGTGATTCCCACCCGTTTCGATGGGCATGAGAAATAGAAAAGGGTTGATAGAATGCAAAAAATAAATAATCTATGACCGTTTATGAAAAATTCTGTATTGAATGGTCACAATCCTATGTCGATAATTTCAGTAGTTTTAATTTTATTGAACCTCAAAGGAACTGTATTTTCATTACATAGGTACATGAAAAAGATAAATATTGTTCTGTACGTGTCTTTATAACTATAACTGCTCGTAAACAACGGTTGAACCGTTTTTGATTAACTTTTTAATATTTTTACGTTTGATTGGGTCCCTGGATGATTAAGAATTGGACCCGGCAGGTGGCACTACGAACGGATAACAGGACTTTTTAAATCATCAATGTCTGCCGGGAGTTTTTTTCAATTTTTTTTTAAATACTTTATGATGGACTAGAGGGACCGGCTCTTAAGTTCAGCTGCTGGAACATGGGTACATAGATGCTTGGTAAAAGATTTCCAATTTGATATTGGTCGCTAACCAGGTAGGCTTAAATAAACTCTAAGGTTTCATCACTATGTTTTCCTACACTGTAAGCTCCAACGCAATAAGGATTCAAACCTACATCGATTGATGCGGTGTACAAACACATTAACCACTGAACCATTATAACTTCAAATATTCAAATATTTTAAGTTTTCTTGTTTACACACTTTGAATCTCTGTAGCGCGGGTTGCTACGCCTCAGGTTCAAAGTGTACTCGTAAGAAGGTAACAAATAAACAGTGTTGCTTTCTCATTGATCTATACTAATATACTAATAGTAATATGTATTATAGAAAGGTAAAGTTTGTGAGTTTGTGAAGTTGTAGGGGGTAATCTCAGGAACTACTGGTTCGATTTAAAATATTATTTCAGTGTTATATAGCTAATTTATCGAGGAAAGTTATAGCCTATATATGTCTTCACGCTAAGACTAACAAGAGAGGAACGCGAATAAAAAAATTTCAAAATCGGGATTTTTTCATATCGATAGCCTCCGCTGCGTGTCAGCGTTAGCCCAATGTAACTTTTACTACGCGGACAACGTCGCGGGCAGGGGCTAGTAGTTAATATCTGTGTAGACTAATTGATACCCCTCACTTCTAGTAGAAATTATTTGATGTTTCACACGAATGATAAGTTTAAAATGGATTAATCCCGAATTATTGTTTATATTTCAAGCGTATTTTTGTCGTTGCTACTTAACATTTATGACCTATTTATTCATGGATTTTTAGTTAACTCCAATAAATGTTATCGTATCTGCTTTGCCTCTATGAGAAAGCCTTAATTATACATAGCCTAGGTAATCCTTTAAAAACGCCTTGATCTGTTAGTAAAAATCTAGTCTAAATCGGTTCACGTGTTACGGAGACTAGCTCCGAGAATTGTCCTACCTGATTTAATATGTAGAAGGTTTTATTGTAATAAGTTTTGTATATAAACACTCCTTTTATTATAATTTATTTCATCGAATAACCGATACAAAGTTTGATTGACAACACAATAAAAATAATTATGCCCATCGCGATAATTTTAATCGGCCGGTAGCCCGCGTAAGTGCCCTAAGAACCGGTCGATGTTTGTCCAAATTACGTCACACGTGATCCAGCAGTTGGTACACCAAGTTAAATAATCTTGAACTTGCACTCAGAGTTCGAGTGGTCACGCCTCATTGGTTCGCTTCGAATCATTGGTAAGTCAACAGTGTGTTATGTGTCCATTGGTATAATTTAAATTTCGAAAAAATATTTCCTTTTCCATTGCGTCATAGGTTAAGAAGATTTGACAAAAAACTTAGCCAATGTAATGATGATGTAGGCAATAATATCCATAAGCTTAAATTATTTAACATAAGTTGAAGCAATAATAAACGAAGACAAAAAAAACGGAATGCAACTCTATTTTATATTAAAAGATATGTGTATATATACACTAATATTATAAAGCAGAAGAGTTTGATTGTTTGTACGCGGTAATCTCAGGAACTCTTGATCCGATTTGAGAATTCTTTCAGCGTGACATAGCTCATTTGTCGAAAAAGGCTATAGGCTATATATCATCACGCTAAGACCAATAGAAGCGGAGCGCTAATGAAGAATGTTTCAAAAATTTTTTTTCTCCTTTTGTGAGCTTCCGTTGCGTGTTAGTGTTAGCCCAAACTAATCCACGCAGACGAAGTCGCGATTAGAAGTTACTAAATAATATAGCTATAGTCTATAAACTCCCATAATTATTTAGAATCTAACAACACTTTATATGTATACAATTTATATCAGTAAAGGAAGCGGAAAATAATCGTATAATATCTGTAAAAATCGTCTAGATGCAAGAACACCAAAGGCAAAGGGAACCTTGTTTTTTGATGTCGTTTAAAATGGGCTGGCTGTTCAATTGAAATCATAAAACATGTCCAATAACGTTTGAAGAGAATTTTTTAATCTGAGAGTTGTGACTATACTGTATCGTAACTCTAATACTATTCGAGTACGCATCACTGAGCCACCATTGATTAAGAAATTCCTAATATTCTTCATTGGCTTTACAATTATTACGATGAACAATGGAGCAGGTGTCTACGCTTGTTCAATCGAGCATAGTTCAGTGGACCCTAGACAGGACTTTGAGATCAGCTGTTGTGTATATAACGACTAGATAATCTATGGTCGATCAGCCATCACCATCATTCTTGCTTCGTAGAGTTTTTAGCACAGTCTGCTGTATCAATATAATTAAGCGTTGTTTACAATTTTAATTCTAGAACAAATTTACAATTGCTAAAGTAAAGCAAAAGATAAATGCAGATTTGGCAAAATTCATAAACAGTGACGTAAACAATTTACACTTTACACAAACGGCTTACATTTCTAAAACTCATTGTTCTAACGACCTTGGATATCTAAATACACTGACATAAAAATATAACTTTACATAATTGTCATGTCGCCATTTTGGGCCATAAATAAGAAAGGGTCCAGAGACTAATATAAATTACACAACAATAACCTAAATGCTATTTAAAATGTCGAGCACTCACCTCGTTGTACACAGACGTCATCTTAAAACAAAACAATATTACGTTGTTTTCAAAATTAGAACGATCACAATCTAAACACACATTTCACTATCTAACAGTTCACGGTAAAATACTTTTTAAATAAAATGTCATTCGGTGATTATGAATTCAAAAAAAGTTCGGTATCTGTCAAACTTCCCGCGTATAAAAAAAATTAAATAATCAGGCGACGGCAACACGTTTACACAGCCAACGTAGGCAGGCGCGTGTGACGCGTTCCGTGTTTAGTATCAACACTGACGGGCGACGCGACGGTCTTAAACGGCTGAATGGGTGACGATGGCGTCCAAACCAGCTGCTGTGCTCAATGAAGCATTCGGGTTCGGAGGTCACCAGTCATTATGACCCCGCAGACGTTATAAATTTCTCTACCCTATAAACCTACAATAAAACATGTTTGATGAAGATTTTAATATTCAATGTCGATGATTCGAATGCGTTCATTAATGCGTTTATGCTCAATAATGATGATCAACATTTTAATATTTAAATTTTGAAATAGAAAATGTTCATGATTTGTTGTCACACGGATTTATTAATTATAAATAAACAAAGAATTCGGTGTATTACAGAGGTTAACATAATTACACAACATAAAATAACAGACTCCAAATGTTTGGAATTTGCGGCGCAGTTGTCTGCAAAAACTCGAAGATTCGTAGCATTGCTCGTGGCTTATTTCGTTTCTATCGAATTTAATGTGGCCTGTCGAAATGTTTTTATCGATGACAGACAGGCATCCGAGTTCGTCGACAGTGATCATTCATATTATTTGTCATGGAACCGGTATCCGATTAGGGTTATCAAACAAACGGTAGCCATAATGCTGGTAAAAATAAAATCACCGATAATTTTGTTATAGAATTCTATTTTTATATTAATAATATAATTAATATAGAATGCCTGTTATCTATAAGAAATTTAAATAATACGTTTGTACGGAAAATTGGATGTGACTTCAATTTTAAATATAGTTCAAATAAATTGAAAAAGATTGTATAGTCCACATGCGGTAGTGAAACCTTCAAAAAGAAAGTGAGTAGGTCGTATTTTTCACTGTTCCCGTATCCGAAGATAAGCGAGACACCGTTCCAACTTTATCCGGCACAGTGTTTACCCCCGAAAATTTTTCGTGGTACAAAAAGTTTGCGCATCAGAATTCCAAAGCCATCGCACAAGAAGTTTTACTTCAAAAACCCAGTAAGTGTTATAATGTTATTAGAAGATAGTACTGAAATGCGCTCTGTAGGGTCGGCAACACAACGGTGACGCCCTTGGTTTGGCAGTTGTCCATAGGAGACGGTAACCATTTACCATCTGGTGGACTGTCGACCTGTTTGCTGTCTTTTGGCATAAAATATGTTTATATGCTTTATTTTATTGTTGTACTGAATGTCATAAAATCGATTGAAAATTTTAATTAAATGTCGATAATAATTCGAAACATTATAATCTTTATCGAGAAAAATTTGCGTGGCAACCCTAGTAATCTTAGAGTCTGTTCAGACTATTCCGTATGGTTCCTTGCGGTAGTTACTCGATGCACACAATTGATTCACAAATTATACCTTATGTTCAAATTTCGTGTACCGATAGATGGACCAACGGGTTTTTTTTTATGGTAAATAAATTGGATTATAAAATTGCTTCGTTAACGTAGACCATTGGTAATATGTTTTGATCAAAATAAATTATAGTATTTACTGTTCTGCATACTTATATGTATGATATATCATACAAGCGAACGAACTAACGCTACTTGGTCTACATTAAATTACTTCTTACAAAAACTTCACAGGAAATAAAAATATGCGTCCATAATCTTATGGTGATGGGACCAACGGACAGTGTGTTATAAGAGCAGAGTTAGCGACATGTTTGGTTTATGTACCTATTTGATAGGTCTAGTTATGATAAAGACTTGACAAACATACTCATAATATAATATTGTTTAGTTTTCTAGATAATAACAAAGTCGAGAAAAATCCATAGAAACCAAAAAAATATTATATCTCCATTCCTTCTATTTTTTATTACAAAATGTTCCATGGTCTCATAAGTTAACACCAAAAGAACCAATAAATACAAAAATCATTGAATAATAAAGCTCTTACAAGGAGCAAAATATTCTTTTCCATGATTTATATATATGATGATTAATATGTGATGTATTGTTACATTATTTTAAATGCTAACAAAACCCACAAGCTGACTTTTTTGGAATATTAAATAAATTAAAATATTAAAGTTCATTCACCTCTCACAGAAAAAAAATATATGTCGGTATTTTTGTCAAGTCCTAATCATAACTAGACCCATTAAATAGATACAAAAACTCTTATAACACACTGTGCAACTAAGTTTGAGTTTATCGATCGCAGATATATAACAATATTCATTAATACATAGATTTTTGACTTCATTCGGAGGTATGAAATGTTTTGTGAGCATAATTAGCTTTAAAAAATATACATTTAATTCAAACAAATTAATTCTAAAAGTACGAAGCGTGCGCATTTATATAAGGTCTTAGTAAGCCCGTAGATAAACTAAATACCGTTTACGTTGGAAGAAAAATATTTTGTGCTCTTATAAACAAAAATCAACTTGACTCACTATACCATATTTACACTATAGTCACGTTTTATAATGCACTCGCAGTTCGCTTAAATATCTCTTTCTTTTGTTTCTCTTCGTATTTCTACTGACACGAAGTTCAAAATAGAGCTGTGAACTCGAAACTGAGCGCGTGCACGGTAGTCCGGTGAAGCTGTTAAGACCTAGATATTACCGAATTTGCCTGATTGTGAATTTAAGCGCCATGTCAAGCGGGTTTTGGTCTCAAAAGGCTACTATAGAGTGGATCAGTATTTGAAGGATAGTGATGCCTGGAATTGACTCATCTCTGTGCATCCATTAAAAACATTTCTGTCATGTATGTAATATAGTCTAAATATTATGTATATTAAAAAGATAAACCAGATCGAGTTTCTTGCCGGTTCTTCTCGATTACTGGGTTGTTTCCGAACCGGTGGTAGTTTTTGACGTTCATAAGTGCCTTATTAGGGCCTAAACTGAATAAAGTGTTTTTGATTTTTTTTTTTCGAAATGTCTACGCTATTGACCCGGTAAGGTCTTAACAGCTTCACCGGACTACTAAGGCGAGCGCTTAAGGCACTCAGCCGATTCCATTCTGGCAACCAGCTCAAGGGTGCACGGCACACCTCGGCCTGGCTGTTGCCCGTTGCATGCAAAATCGCGACCTATCTTAGCTAACCTAGCTAACTATTCATATATGTATGAGTTGTTGAAACGTATATGTGTACCAAGCATACACGCCTCAACAACTCCTCCATATATTTATTATCGGAAAATTGAGAGCTTTTCAGTTCGATAAGGGAAAAAAGTAAACCCTTCCACTTTCATGTGTAAGCATGTAGGCGTGCACGTGTGTGGGGGTGATCGTGTAGTGTTGTAGCAGTGATGTATATTTGTGTGTCACCGTATCGCGCAAGCAACGCACTCAAGGGCTCCCTACCGAGGGATCGAACCTAGGCTTGAGCCGCTGCCGTGGGAGGCCTAATCGGGTGTGTTTTTTTGGTTTTAAGACCTAGCCAGGTCAGTAGCGTAGTCAATTGAAAAAAAAAAATGAAAACGTGCTCAGATATAAGAGGGCATTACGATAGAACATAGTCAGATAATGTACCTGCGTAGCAAAAACGTCATCAGGAACTCAGTAATCTCTTACGTCATTTTAAAAGCCGATTCAATGTTCTTAATATTGGTATTATTTTAAAAAAGACTACGTTTGTGAACAAACCCAATAAAACAAAATTTCTCTATTTTATGATATATCTAACCATAGACTAGCGACTTCACTTGCATCTATATCTTATTAAATGATAACACCATACATTATTTATATGTAACAATAAATGTTTGCGCAGCGCACGCCCAGGGAGCTTTAAAATCGTAAGATAAAAAAAATGTGTATGTTACAAAATGAGATAGTATATTATAAATTGTGGAAACATATACAAACAGAGGAAGGTAGAGAGAGAAACGTTGAAATCTATAGCATAGTGTGTTCTGTTGAACCACAGTGACTATTGTGCACTTTGTAAAACTTTTCTGTGTTGTGTATTGTCGATATTGTTAATATATATTAAAATAATGTTCGAAACTAAAGTTTACCACTTCCACAGTGATTTCATCTCATTCTCCTCAAAATCAGAATACTTTATTTCACTTCTACTGCGTGTGAACTCCCACACAATTAAAAAAATCAATATAGAATTTAACAATAAATACAGAGAGTACGCTTCACACAAATAAACACTTAGTAAAATTATGTACATAATTAAATTTTACTCGTTAATGGACTCATAACGAACGGTTAATAAGTAATTAACAAATGAACCCTACCATATGAAACGTATAGACTCTGTTTTCTCACAATAATCGATTCTTTTATCAAACGTGGGAACACAACACAAAGGCGTACCGCTAGTTTATTGTCAATGTCGTCGGGTACCCGTATAAATTGTACGGGAAATGCGGTGCCCATCTGAATTTCTGATAGAAATCTTGATGGATAGATTGCACTGGTGGCCGTTGCAATAGTGCTGTTAACACTAACTATCGATAACTACAAATAATTCAGATTTTTAAAGTGAAAACTTCTTTAGGCGCGTGTTTTTGGCAGGAGATAAATTTATAACTTCGCGTCATGACACGCTACGTAAGTATGACCTGTCGTATTTCGTTTGCACGGTTGTGTACATGTAATATTGATATTTTGCAGCTTATCATACGTTTGATTGATTAAAAATAAAAATGTATATAATTATTATATCCGAATACCAATACATAGAAAAACCACACTAATGTTAATAATTTAAATAAACCAATTCTAATATTGAAATATTGTCATTTACTCTATAATTAATGTAAAAATTAAAGAGAGAACACATTTATTTAATTGTTCTCAGTTTTCACTTCTACCGGCAGTCCTCACGACTGCCTCACCTTTTTTTAATGTAAGAGAAAGAGGGTGTTTCCTGATTTGAATTTTTATTTTAGGATAATAAGTGATCTTACAGCTAAGAAAAGAATGAATATTAAAGTTACGACATAAATAAGGCCATTAAATAGTTCACAATGGTATAAGATGTTCTGAGTCTATATTATATGAAAAGATAACAAAAGACGGTCTTTTAAAAATAAGTTTACAATCAAGAGTAAAATTCAAAACAATAACGACCATCAAAAGATTGACAATTCATTGCCGGTTACTAATATCATGCTGGCTCGACTACTTCTGGAATATACATTGTATGATCTCAAAAAGCGACAAAAACATTAGAACGGGTTTATATAGCATATAATCTTCTAAGAAAACACATTTAATACAGAATATTCTATATAATTATTGAAATAAATTATTGTATTTAAAAATTAAATACGAAGATACAGATAGATTACATAATTTTATCGACATTCAAATTTAAATAAAGAACAGAAACGGCACGTGTACTGTTATCGGGGGATCTCGGTTGAACCAATATGGCGTCACGTTTCTAAACGAACCGCATAGAAAAGAAACGATATAATTGTTATTTAAAGAAATTAGTTTATAGGATCGCTCCTAAAAAGATCTAACATTGTAAGATATTCTAATGAATTGGTTTATTGTCTTCGTTACGTATTTGATTAATTCTAATATGTCGAAGTTGCGAATTCAAATCGCAGAAGCGGTTCTGTCTGACATATTTATTTTACAACTCATATAATTAAACGTTAATATATAACGTAACAAGACTTTGATTATGGTTTAATTTATCGTTTTATTGTTTCCGTTGTAATATAATTCTGTTATATCGATGAAAAATCAATTTATCGATGTTTGTGTAAGAAGTAAATAAACGGGACAGCCTTATTACGTTATTACATACTTGTTAAAATTTATCTATAGTGTGTAACGGTGAAAAAATACTTTAATTAAGGATATTCGTAGGTACCTATAACAACATGCACGTGTTAATATAAAATGCAGGGTTTCACCTCGCAATTTCGACCGCTTTAATCCGGTTTTATGACAACTTTCTACAGATTCCCACAGTATGGAGCGAGTACCCTTAGAAGTGTTAATGGGTTTTATTGACTAGCAATAAAATTTTCCAAAAACATTTTACGGTTAAGTTTTGATATACAAGTTTTATACGGTATGTATCCTTTTTTAAAACTTCTTCCTATTCTAAATTGTGTGGGAAGTTACAGTTAGGTGGTGAACTTTTTAATTCTGGCTTGGTTTTCTAATTTTAATTTTTTTGTAAGTACTTGTAACGAAACATTTAATATTTCGGTTGTAATTTGTAGACAGCGTGTTTCGGAGTCTGCTAGTAGCTTTTATTATTTATTTGTTTAAATTATATTATTTGATGCTCTATTGTACGCAGAATGCCGGTCGTGGTGAAAACTAAGATAGTCGGCTGAGCTGTTCGTTTTTGTATAGAGTTATCTTTATCTATCTGTATTTCTGTATGTGAAAATTAGTTGTATAATTAAGACACGAAAGTGTAACAAACTCAGATTTATAATATTAGTAAGGATAGTTTCACACCTCCATTATTCAACCGATCAGGATCAGAGTAAGAGACCTAGGGTACCTTCCTTTCCCACAGAAAAATGGACTGCTCCCCAGTAATAGGTCGAATATACATACATAAAAGCGAAAGAACATAGCCGTGAGCAAACAACATACTTCAAGAATCCACTTTGACATTTTGGATTATTTTTTTTGCGTACACCCAATTTAAACCTTTTATAAGAAAAATATAGAAGTGGGCAAAAACGGGCAATCGAATTTTAAGATGAAAAATTTTTTTGTACCACAAAAATGAGTTTTATTAATTAAAAACTACTAACAAAGTCGCGTATAATATATTGAAATATATGTAACGGTGATGTCGTTCGTCACATATAAATATTGATGGCCTCATCGAAATAATTCAAAGATATTGTCATCGTCTATTTCCATTCCTGAACGTATACCTAACGCTACTAATAATAATTTATAATATCTTATTTTTTATATTGAATTTCATTTAATTATCAAATAAGTCATTAAAATAAAATTATGTATATTATTTTTGACATTTACACCTGACGTTATTGAATATTATTTTTCCTAATTATATTTTTCGCTATAATGTTATGAATTCTTAATAACACGAAATTGTTTGTAATATATAGTTGTGAGATTATTCATATAAATATATATTTAGAAATCTTGATTGGTGTGGCTATATCTAATATGGAACTAACATTTACGTATTGGAGGTATGTGTAGAAAATCTTTACTATAAACATTTAGGTATACTTACATATTGTATTAGATTATATGGAAACAACTCAAGGATAAATGACAATTTTAGATTCCTCTAACAATAACTTTGTTTTGTATAAAATACTTATTATGCGTAAGTCCGAACTTAGAGCGATATTTAGAGCGGTCAAAAATATAGATGCGGACTCAACAGAGGTATAAAAGACAACACTCTTGCAACCTTTTCGGTTGAGTTCCGATCGGGCGCTCAACGTGAGCGGTTGTCCGTTTTGCGGCGCGCTTCGATTTCGATACTCGTGATTTAGTGACGTCTGTTATTACTTCGGGAGTGTTCTTCATTGTTCCGATCGGGCACACGTGCACTGCACTGCACACCTGCATTCTTTTCCCAGAAATTGAGTGAGACATTTCCATTGTATTTATTTATTGCTTTATTTAATTCTTAGTATAATTATTTGTTTATTCAGTTATTTATCTATTTATTTACGTAGTTCTTTAGTAATTTCTTTATACATTTATTTACTCTTCAATTATTTATTTAATAATTATCTTTTTACTTATTTGTTTTCTATTTACACATTTTATTTATTTGTATATATATTACATACAAGATAGTCCCGTAGCTTACCGTTTGGCATGCCCCCTGCCCTTCAGGCAGGGAGGTTGGCTCGTGGCGCCCACTCCTCCCTTAGGTCATCAACATGGAACAGGCAGCTCATTTTAGAGATTTTCTGCTACAACAGGGCCCAAACGCGGATATCTTTGCTAGTTTCAATAACTATGTAACGTTATTCGGTGAGACTACACAGTACGTGCCCCGTGTGGCAACTGCGAATTTTTACGCGACTCTCTTGTCGCAATCGCCGTCTGACGTCCGAGTTAGGGGCTAATAGAGGCCCCAATACCGAGCTCCAGCTCGGAGGCCGGCTCCGAGATGGAGCTCGACGTAGCGGTGTCCACTGACTCGCCTGCGACCGATAACGCGCCCGCAATTCCCGCGCCTTCAGCGCAAAACGTAGATAATGACGGGTATAAAACCGTCACTTACACTAGATGCCGTGGTTCGCGTTCGTCAGATTCTGTCTAGGGTTCTACACCCTGCGAAAAGTTAGTTAATATAAATGGCGCCCGAGTGCCAGCGCCAACTACACCGACAGTCTCTAAGCCAAGCGTGGGCGGACCTAGCTACGTCTCTGTCGCTCCTTCCCAACCTACGGGTTCCACAATTAGGAAACCAGGCCTCCCGCCCCCTGTCACGATTCAAGACAAGTCCCAGTGGACTTCTATCTCGAATCGACTTAAGTCACATTCAATTAATTATAAGTCCGCCCTCAATACTACGGCGGGCATTCAAGTTAAATTGTCCCACCTCTACCGACCATCGTGCGCTAACAAAATTCCTTAGGGAATCAAAGTTAGCCTATTTCACTTTCACACTCGAGGAGGAACGCCTCCTCCGCGTAGTGCTTCGCCGCGTCCCGGCCGAGATCTCAGTCGATGACGTCACCCTCTCCCTTAAGGAGAAGAATTTCCCCGTGCGTGAGGTACATTGGATGTACCATCCACGCACCCGCACCCCGTACAACATGGTCTTAGTCTTCCTCGACCGCTCGCAGGAGAGCAAGGCCATCTTCAACCTCACATCGGTCTGCGATCTAAATGGCATCACCGTTGAGCCCCCACGCAAGACCCATACCCCGTCGCCGTGCCATAACTGCCAGTGTTATGTTCACTCGGCGAGGAATTGCCACCTCCGCCCCAGGTGCGTCAAGTGCCTGGGAGACCCCACCACGAAGGAGTGCGCGCGCACTCCTAGCACTAATGCACCTCCGAGATGCGTGTTGTGCGGTAACGCGGGTTATCCTGCTAACTATCGCGGTTGTCCCCGCGCACCGCGCACACAACGTCCCCGTCAGGCAAGACAAGTGCTCAGGGCGCCTGCGGCTGCCGCCCGCCCTCCGCCTCCACCTCTCATGTCCGTGGAGGCCTTCCCGAGCCTGTCGGGCGCCTCCCGCGCCACGGTAGCGCCCGCGACCACGACCTCACCGCACTCGCCACCCTCTGTGCCGCGCGCAGCCCAACCCGGGCGGGCCCCTATGGCCCCCTGGGCCCCCCTAGTCCAGCCTCAGGGTTCCAAGCCTAAGGCGCCGCCGCCACAGGCGGCTTACACCTCCTCCTCTTTTACCAGTAAGGTCGACTGATTGAAACAGTTACTCCGCGAGCACGATATGCAGGAAGTCCTCGCTTTCCACGTCATTGTAGAGGTCGAGGAGGAGCTAGGTCTTCTCACCGCACTAGCGCGCTTTTCAGCTATCGGAGCCACAACTCAGAGCCTCGCCCGGTCACCCACATTTAAATAAGTTTTAAAATTAGCGGGTCTTAATAAACTAAAACCACGCAGTCTATCTCTCTCGTTTTTCAACGCGAAATCCCTTCGGACACAGCGCGATCTAATAGCTGACTTTTTGCGCTATAGACAGATTGACGTTTTCCTCATCCAGGAAACGATGTTAAAACCGAGTATGCGTAATCCGAGAATCGCGAATTACTGTATAGTCAGGAACTACCGTGTCACCCGCGGGGGTGGCACCTTAATCTATTTTAGGCGTTCGTTATACTGCATGCCGTTAGATCCGCCCGCGCTAACCAACATGGAAGTGTCAGTGTGTAAATTAGGTATGACCGGTCACTCGAATATTATTTTAGTTTCCGCGTATTTGCCACCAAACAAAGAATTGCTAAGATCAGATTTGCAGGCGCTACTTAATTTAGGAGATTCAGTTATTAGTTAATTTGTACCTATACTTTTAAGAGTCTTAGAACAAACTTTTACTAAGGATTTTTTTATTGTTTATTAGTATTTGTTTTGATATTATTATTTTATATGTTAAATGTAACCATGAACTATCACACGATAGAAGGTTGTCACTCTGTAAACAGTCACGGCGTATAATAAAATATTATATTCTATAAGCTAAAATACATCAAGCAGTTTATACTCCAGGACGTGTCAAAGTAATAGTCGTACATCCAGTCAAAATATTAAACCTTTCTCTGCCTAATCCCTTAAACAAAAAACTGCGTGTGAGGTTTTAAAATCATTATTTTTGGTTTAGGAAATGCGAAAACATTTAGACCAATCACCATTTGTCGTGTATTGAAATTGTGAAAACAGATGATAGATGGTCGGATATACAGAAACAAAACCGTGTGTATCAATGTATCATGTTGGCGAAGATAAAACTTTTTTTACTTATATGTATTCAATTATATATAAGAGAATGTTCATAAACTGTATAATCCAGTTAATTTATACATCGAAAGTTACAAAATTCACTCTTGGCTGAAAATTGGTAATATTGTTTAGAATATTGTTATACTGGAAATGTGAAAGTCCTCATCGATCATCTATACACACGTGCACGCTTACACGTTGTTTTTCTTTTTCAAAGAAATAAACGACAAAGAGTTCTACCCTTACTTTTCCTTATCCTATCCTATCCTATATAGTTTTGAGGATTTTTCCCGACACAAAATACATATAGGAGTTGTTGAGGCACGCATGCTTGGTACACATGCATGTTTCAATATCTCATATACGTATATCTAGATAGCTTAGCTTAGGTTATCTCAGATTGGTCGCGATTTTTGCACAAAACAGGCGACAGCCCAAGCCGAGGTGTGCTGTGCACCCTTGAGTTAGTCGCCCAAACATCCCAAATCGGCTGAGTGCCTTCAGCGCTCGCCTCAGTAGTTCGGTGAAGTTGTAAAGACCATTCCAGGTCAACAGCGCTTTCATTTTGGAAAAAAAATCCTCATCGATCCGATACTTGGAAAAAATTTACTCGAGAGCAAAGGTCACGAAAACGGGTTTTTCGTGATTTTCAGGAAAACAGTAAGTTTTATCATAGAATTAGCCCAGACAAAAATTGTAGATCAGATAATTATGTATAAAAAATGTCCAGATACTTTTTTTCCTAAGAGCCTACTAAATATATTATAATTTTCCCCTACCGTGTCATATGAAGTTTTACTTCAAAATTTTTTTGCGTTAATATAAATAGCATACAAAGAATAAGTTATAACAGGTGGAGAGATACTACAACTTTTAAATGCACTTATAAATTTTTGTTACCAAAACATCGTGTAGGCGTGACGTGACAACGTGTTCCAACTCGGTATATTATTCCGAGAACATGTCGATTTCAGGAAACCCGATTCGAACGGAGTACATACATCACACCTCATGACAATACACGAAATATCATGCCCAATTTCGGTATGACGCGTTCGGACAAGTCTCCTTTTATGATCACGTAAATCTGTCGGTGTGAATCGTCCGTGACGTTACGGCACGAGCGTGTTGTTTTGTATGTTTTAACTTCACGAGGCAAACTTTAAAATTTGATTTTTTTATCAATCGGTATTTAAGAATATAGATGGAACAATTTGATAATAATTACGTCACGACGCGAACTGCTCTCAGCTCGACAGCTGATGCCAGGCCATATAGTCATATCTGCACTTACACCGTAGTTTTAGAACCCGATTCACACTATGATGCCGGTCCTTCGCTCCAGTTTCCAGTCAGGAGTACATATGAGGACGTAGGTTACCTTTCATATATTAAATACTATATAAGCTACTGCTCTCGAGAGATAGGTCAGACGAAACCACCAATTAATACTAGTTTATGATGTAACAATAATATAACTTAGCATTGTTGCGTATCTTTTGGTCAATGTGAGCGCCGGAGGACCACCTTTCCTCCCATCGCCCCTCCCTTTTCCTCTCCCTCCTTCCTCCCCTTTATTATTTCCCCCAAACACAGGTTGGCAACGCAGTTGCGACTTCCCTGGTATTGTTAGTGTCTATGGACGACGGTGATCACTTAACATCAGGTGACCCGTCTGTTCATTTGCCTCCTATGACATAAAAAAAAGTTATACTATTCATATACACAGAGAAATAAACATAAAAACGACTTTAAAACATGAAACTTTTTTTTCCTGAACTATTGGCCTAGTAAATCCTTAACAGCTTCACGGGACTACTAGAAACAAACATCAAACTACGACCACTAATAATTATAATTATTGTCTAACACTTCAAACTATAATAAGGATAACTTTAGCAAATATGTAAGATATAAACGTGATTTTAATAGGACTCGTTTAAAATATGAAGTACATTTATTTCCTAAGATAATGGTTTCTAAACAAATGGAACGAGATACCCTCCACTCGGACCGCAGTTTCAATGGGGTACAGAAGACGCTATCTTACTTACAAATTACATTCGCACGCACAAACATCAATTACTGCTATCGTTTTATAGAAAATGGTGTTCAGCCAAGGTTATTCGAAGCAACCACGACTCTTATATAAGAAATAATTATTTTTTATATAAATGAGTTAAATAACGCGGTCAAAACATACATAATTAACTTTAAATGTCTAACTTTAATTACAGTGTTATGTAAAACAACAATAAATAAATGCATTTTATATAATTATGTCTACCTATGTCAGGTTTTCTATGAAAACATAATTTCACGCACTGCTATTTAATTCCAAACTAAGCGTATCATGTATTATTGTAAATAAACGCAAAATGACTGAAATGAAAAAAAAAGATTAGACAGTAAAATCGACACGTATGCCGTTACGGTAAACGGTATGACGCTCTCTTATGCCGTCATGCCCACTCTACGCCACCGCTCTCGACTCCACTGTGTGTGCGCACGTATATTATACACTTCATTGCTTCTCTTTATGAACCCTGTACTATTTCTATCCGACTATAGAACTTAAATGTTTGAATTCAACTGGGCGTCGCGTGACGTTCAATTTTTTATTTTATTGTAGCACGACAAGATTATTCCCTTATACTTGACAACAGATAAACAGAAAAAAAGAACAGAACAGCGACTACACCGAGAGCTCCACCAACTAGCGATAGTCGCCGTTGTCATTTCGTGTTATATGCCTTTCGTCAACTGGATGGATAATGGATATACACCATTCTGCGGTGCAACAAACTGGATGAGAGTCACTATGACAGGTTTATTACGGCGAAGGTGTCCCAATCCAATCCAGTCGAATGTAGATCCCTACCTCGCGCCGTTGGGTTACTGCTACTTCCGATACGATATGCCCAAGCATGCCACTATAATGCATGTTAATTGCAATGTCCTATCAACCGACAAACTTGAGCTATAATTTAAAGTTAATATGGTTATTTAACATTTATTAAATTAATTAGTTATTTAACATCAAATTAGATGTGCATTGAATAAAATCGCAAACTTGTTTCTCTATTGAATATATTTAATTTGACTTAATGAAACTATAATTAAAGTTTATTGCATTCATTAATTAATGATTAGTGGGCGATAATTTCGCCTATTGATTAGCGCTGTGTATACGATCTGTCAAATAAATTAATACAAGTAATCAAATGTACCGAACCGTACATTTGTTTTTTCTTTTTTAATTTCTGTATTAGATTGTAGTGCGAATTATAACAATTCTGGCGAGCTGATTTGGCGAAATTCTCTTTACACAGATATAGATAATCATAGAAAAGTCGAAGTGTATATTAAGGTACGCTCAAATGAAAGTCCTAGTCTAGAGACATCACTACTTGAAAAGTAATCGATGTACGCACAAAAGTTCCTCTTCGGTAACAAGTGTCGGTTTTAAATGACTCGTTTATTTAAGGTTTTACCGGTTTAAAAAAGTTTCCTTCAGAACGTAACTAATAATAAAATAACCGCTTTATTTTAAACAAAATCGATTACCCCGACAAAATCCTTACTTGTATAAACTTCATTTCCACAATGCCGAGGTGTCAGTATAATGAAAGGCTACAATATGAAAAACCGGTAAAAAATGACAACCGTAATTATTTATGTCTAATTATCGGTTAAACCTTGGACTAGTCTTTACTTTAGACTGTCAAGTTGTCTAACAGTGTTTAGACTGACAAGATGATAAATTACCACTGAGGTACGTATGATAACTAACGTAATAGAAGTAAGATATTAACGCAAGTTGCAAATCTATACTAATATTATAAAGAGGAAAATTTGTGAGGTTGTAGGGGGTAATATTTGGGTCTACTAAACCGAACTTCTTTTACCAATCGAAAGCCACCTTATTTATGAGTGTCATAGTCGGATTTGCAAAGTAAGTCGGAGCAAAACGTTTCTAACAAACGCTGCCTTAATGATGAGAGATATATAATAGAGTTCTATAGAGCTTGATAATGCCACCCGATTAGGCCTCCCATGGCAGTGGCTCAAGCCTAGGTTCGATCCCTCGGTAGGGAGCCCTTGAGTGCGTTGCTTGCGCGATACGGTGACACACAAATATACATCACTGCTACAACACTATATGATCACCCCCACACACGTGCACGCCTACACGCTTACACATGAAAGTGGAAGGGTTTACTTTTTTCCCTCATCGAACTGAAAAACTCTTAATTTTTCGATAATAAATATATGGAGGAGTTGTTGAGGCGTGTATGCTTGGTACACATATACGTTTCAACAACTCATACATATATGAATAGTTAGCTAGGTTAGCTAAGATAGGTCGCGATTTTGCATGCAACAGGCAACAGCCAAGCCGAGGTGTGCCGTGCACCCTTGAGCTGGTTGCCAAAATAAAATCGGCTGAGTGCCTTAAGCGCTCGCCTTAGTAGTCCGGTGAAGCTGTTAAGACCTTGCTGGGTCAATAGCGTAGACATCTCGAAAAAAAAAAAAAAGTTATTTGATAATGCCTACAAAAAGCCATATGTCCAACTTTCATATTTAAGTGACAAAAAGTAGTTTTTTAAAAATGTTTACCGTCCAACAAAGTGGTCACGGGTCAGTCAGCTGGTAATTCATAAATCAGTACTTAATTAATTTTTAACTTTATACTTAGTAATGTATTAGTATATAACCTCTTTTTTTTACTCTTGTTGTCTGATAAATAAATGACAATAATTAATTTATAATGAAGCGTATTATAACATTTATATAAAAACATTTTCTTTTGGTTTAACACAAATATTGAATACATTTTTCATATATTAATTTTAGTATATACAATATACATAACATATATATATATATATATACATATATACGTATGTTGCAGATTGTAGGGCTTTTTCTAAGCAAGCCATCGCCACCAAGTTGAAAATCTGCCGCTAAGCATCTAAGGGTGTGTTCTGACAATTGCACTTAAGACCTAGGCCATCTAGGTCTAGCGTGTTTACCTTTTTAGACCACACAATTAAATAACAACAGCTAAGATTGTGGTCAAACACCAAAACCTATTAAGTATTTAAAAAAACTCAATTTTATTATAATGAGTTTGTTTCCGTGTTATTACAAAATAGTTAAAAAAGTAATGAATACTTGCTTTAAAAAGGTTACGTTTGAAATGCACCGCGCTCACTAAATGTTTAGTTCGGTGAAGCTGTAAAGACCTTTTCAGGTCAACAGCGTTCTCATTTCGAAAAAAAAAAACGCTGAATGTTCGTCATCTTGATCTTTTCTCTTCGCTTTAATTAGGTTAGGTTTCAGGGTGGGGACCCAGATGAAGTATCTGGGCCTCACCCTGGACGGATGCTGGCGGTTCGAGCCCCATTCTAAGGGGCTCGGACCGCGCATAGTCAAGGCGGCAGCGGCGTTCGGACGACTCCTCCCCAACACGAGGGAGCCGGGTGCCCCCTGCCGCCGCCTCTATATGAGTGTCGTTGGGTCCATGGCTGCCTACGGGGCGCCGTTGTGGGTCGACGCCCTCAACGCCACGAACATCCGTGCGCTGCGAGCTGCGCAGCGTACCGTGATGTTGAGAGCGATACGAGGGTACCGAACAGTTCCTCGGCGGTGCTGCCCTGCTCCCTTCCCTGAGAGCTAGAGGCGGAGGTGCTTGCCATCGTATAGTGAACGGTGACTTAGAAACGGTTGGGAAGGGCTCTAGCTCCCCAGATAAATAGAGGAAAGGAGGATAGCAAAGAGGGAAAGGATGGTAGAAACGTGGAGACAGGACCTGGCGGACGTACGTTACGGTCGGAGTTTGCTCCGTGGTAGGAGCAGTGTTGCACGTTGGTTGTGGTAGTAAGACAGGATCTTTCGCCGCCAAACGTGGTTGTGGCCAAGCTCGGCAGCGAGGATGTGTGGAATGCTATGACTTCCTTCTGCGAGAAAGTCGTCTCGCAGAAAGAGGCGGCGGAGAGGGTCTGTGGGCACGATCCTCAAAATGGCCGTATCCGCCAACGGAGGACAGGCAGTCCTCCGTTGACAGGCGGACAGGCGGTCAAATTGCCGCCTCCTCCTACCGTAACCGGACCAAGGAAGATGGGTCGGGGGGGTCATCATGTACACCGTGGGGTTTTAGCCCGTGTGAGTCGGACATAACCCACCCTCTCCCCCGAGTGGTGTATCCATAAAGGATTTCCCCACGTTAAAAAAAGAAGACTTCCGAAAAAAGTATAACGAGAACTTGCCTAGGACGAGCGCGGTGCATTTAGCACGAAACGTTTTCAAAGCAAGTATTTAATACGTATTTATTTTTTTTGTAATACCATCGCTTATGTTCAGGAGATGGGCTCTAAAATATTGATTATATTGTAAAAATTCTTGGCAAGTTGCATTTTAACGAAATTGGTATATTTAACGTGGTATATTTTATAATTAATATATTAAAATTTTATAGTAAAATTATATATAAATGATGTATAAATTAGCGGTTACTAGACTTGATAGTTATGTATAATTTTATATTTAAATTCTTCGTAGTTATAAATAACAATAAAAAGTTTTTTCTTTATAAAAGGCATAAAACAGAGCTGCTTATTGAATAAAATATCCTTTGATCCAATACACTAATCAAATTCTTTATAGTTTTATTATGATAAAAATCTAGGTTTTTATTTAAAAAACTGTCATTTGATTTTTAAATACGCGACCGGAATACGTAATAAATTATTATTTGAAACCAGTTGAAGCATGAATCACTTTGCTCGAATTTATTAAAAAATGGGCATCTTGACCTTAATTTAGTACCGGGTACAAAAAAATATACGAAGTTATTGTTGTATTCAAAAACCAGGTGGCTAAAGAATTATAAATACTTTTATATTAAACTAAATTTTGTTCGCCTTTCTTACATATATATATTGTATTTAGGAGGATAAATTTGATGATTTTTGTATAATCCAATCTAAATTATTGTCTATCCCAAGTGTTCTCAAACTTTTTTAGTCCTCGGCGGCGCACCTTTAAGTTTGGTTTTTTGTCATGACGCCCCAATTCAGCTCTAGCTAGTTGAATTAGATACAGTCGATAAAAACAGGTACAATGATACCAATTAGGTACAAATATTTTAAAAAATTCACAACATTTGTATGTACTGGGAATTTAATGATTTACTCTGTACTTATGAATAACTAATTAAAGATACCGGAGAAAGATTAAGAGGAGTGCCTCACGGCGCGGCGCCCCTATTTAATTACGATGCATTAGGGCACCGCAGTGTACACTTTGGGAACTTATGGTTTAACATAAGAAAGGAAGGAAAACATAAAGAAACATTTATTTTGACTTTAGAAACATTTGTAATAACAAATTTTTGAAACTAGATTTTTTCTACACCACCAAACAATCCTTTAACAATCCTTAATGTAAACGTATGACAAATAATCTTATATTTTATTTTACTCGTCGATGCTATGAAAAAAGACTAATTATTACTAAAAATGTTCTTTGTGATAACACTAAAAATAAAGAAAATCAGTTGATAAACAAAGAAGTAAAAGTTAGGTTAGGTTTTTTTCGAACTTACTACACTATGGGCCTGACAAGCCTTTACAGCTTCACCGGACTTAGAAGGCGAGCTTTAACTTAGCCTATTTCTTCTTCCTAGTCTTATCCCAACGTAAGTACAACTTTCCTCTTCCACTCTCCTCTGTCAGATATTATGTCCATATTCACACCTTTTATAGACATATCATTTTTGACATAATCCATCAATACTCGTTTCGGTCTCCCTTTGCTCCTATGTCTGTCCACCTTCATACTCAAGACCTAGTTACATGAATCCCACCTCTCTCATAACATGTCTGTACTATGCTTTTATTTTATTTACGTAGAGAAACCCCTTATGGATACCCACTCTCCCATTGTTGAGAGTGGGTTATGTCCAACTCGCACGGACTAAAACCCCACGGTGTACCGACAGCCCGTATTTGTTTAGGCGACAAGGGATCGCACTAGCTACTCAATTTTGGATAGTCGCCCAAACGGCCCGCCCGACGGAAGGTGACCGCCGGGCTCCTGCCTAACAGGGAGACAGGCTAAGTACACTCCAGCTGCCTCCCCTCGTCAGCCAGACCTGTGCAATAAGGATGCTAACCTATTACTCCTCAACTTCTCTGTCACTGGTACTATTTTTAAGCTTCCTCTGACATATTCATTCATAACCTTATCCATTTTAGTATCACCACCCATCCATCTTACCACCTACATGTGGTAGAGGACACATGTAACTTTTTCTCATCCGTCTCTTTCGTGACCCAGCATTCAGATCTATTTAATATGATTGGTCTAATTTTTTTTTTGATTGACCTTCTTGATTTCTATCGGCATTTGGGTCTCACAAACTACCCCAGATACTTTTAGCTTAGCCTGTGTGTATAGATATTTATAACAGTGCATTATAATTACAATTTTAAACCTAACTCTATCATCTAAAAACTGTTGCTGATCTTTATAAATAAAACGATAGTATGTAGAACGAATGTGCGTATATAATATAAAAGTTGCCGGATAAATTTCGATATTTTTTTAGTTTTAATTTTTAGACACCTGCTCCTATCTAAAATACGTATAATGATATTTTCAACTAATATAGATTCATTAAATTTCCAAGAAGCTACGATTTTCGCAAATATTACACATTCAGCGATGTATATTTTTAATCGTAAGAGAAATGGGTCAAACGGAGAGGTGTGTATACGTAGGACTATGCAGACGAAATCGCGGATATCAACTAGTTACAATATATGACTATATTTCGTCCTTAGAGAACAAAAATGTCTTGAATTTAAGTTAGGTGGATATAACAAACTTGAAGAATTTCGAATAAAATCGGAACAAACTTAAACGGAAACGTTCGTTTTATACAACAAATAAGCATTAGTACCGGTTGGCCCGTTAAATAAGTCGTCCATCGCTTTAATGTATGACACAATGATTTTATTATATTCAGTAAATTGTTAATTATAAATTAGAGCTCTAGTAACTAGGTTATCCACTTCGTTAACTTTATATTCATTAATGTAACTTGCACGAGTCAAGATTTTACGAGTGCGTACAGTCAGATAAGAATTTTCTACATAATTACGATTCGCTTTGTTGTTACAAACGTGGGTTTAGTCAATATTTTGCCACTGTTTTATGCTTACGTTAAAATAAATTAATATTTATGTACGCAGAAAAGTTATTGCCATAAAAATTTCGAGCCGGATCAACATGATTACCCGCATCCTAACGTAACAATTTACTGGCGTACTCTTCAACAACTTTACAATTAATATTAAGTTCAAGAAATTGTTTATTTAAATGCGTTAATTTCTGGTGTTAAGAATCGCATCTCAGAAATTATTTTTGCATGACGTTGTATACTTCTCAAAACAAAGATTATTTGTTACTAAGGACTCTTCAACACCATGCCACAATCCATACCATCTACCGTCATAAATTCTCATTTCTTTGGGTATTTACAATAATCCCAAACAAAGCTATAATAAAAATAATACAATTACAGATACCATTATATTAGGAACACAAAAATACATGGTTTGCAAAACATTTGATCAATTGTATAAATTTAAATTAATTTGCAATATATTTATGTTTACATCAATAAAACAAAATCAGTTTTGTTTGAATATATTGTTATAGAAAGTATTCTGAATTTATAAATATAGTGTTAATAAACAAGATAAAAAATCATTGGCCTATGACAATGGTTATCAATCTCTTATCTCTTCCAATAACCATTAACTTCAGTATTTCATAATTACCCATAATTTCTTCCCAATTTCTTCCCGGTCACTGAAATAAAAATCCTGATATTGCATGGTCAATAAATAACACATTAAAGACCATCACATGCATAAGCTCTGCGATAAAACCAGATGAAGTTTTTGGTGAAATATGGTCTCTCTCACGACTGACTTAACAGTGGCAGAATTCATATTTACGAGCGCCACTTTCTTAAAAAGTTAAACTTTCTTATATGTTATTTTTATTTTTATTCATAAACTTACATAATTTAAACGTATATTGCGTAATTTAATTTGGTGATTGTCCACAAATTAAGAGATTTAGGAATAATAAAATGGAACATTAATTCTGAGATGTCGCATGATGATGTCAGTCTTGGAAAGTTTTAAAACGGGTTCACCGTTTTATTACAAACCTGTAGATTTAAAATTAATTAAGTAGCATATAAGAGTTAAGAAATGGCTACGCATACGTAAATTATAACAACAGTCCTCAGAAAAGCGTATTCGAATATGAAGAATAATTAAAATAAACCAGTCGATTAAATAATAACAATAGCACTAGAAGCTAGTTTTGGGTAAGATGCCATACCTTACCTAACCTTGATTTTACGCCCACACACGTCCAAATACAATTAATTTATGTATTTTGCTAGTTTGACCGTTATATTTAATCCATTCTCTATATTTAACAATTCATATTTGAGACATCATAGAATGATTTGTGATCTCACCTGGTTAACATTATCAAATTGAAAATTTGTCATTAAGCACCTATAAATATTTCACATAAGATGCATTTGAAAGCAAATCCCTCTCTACTTTCAGCGAGTTTACTATCTCAAATTATAGATTATCATTTTACACCAGATGAGACTGTGATGAAACATCAAAACCTAGAAGATATAGTAAGCTTAGCAGAAGCTATTAGTGAAACTATTGTGATCAGAGTAGGAAGCTCGGCAATAGGTTCTGTCTATTGTAGTGCAAACAATGGTAGAAATAAGCTTAGTGCTGCTTCTATAGCCGAATTTATTCTTAGTTTCTATCGCTTTTAAAAACTATAACCGTTCAGTGAATCAGATAGATTGATCGTCTATGCCATGTGCCTCTCTTTATGTGTTTGGTTCATATGATATCTGTTTATATCCACTTATTTTCCTATTTATCATGCCATTAATTGGAATACATTTGCACCGGTCTAACAGTTAGAAATGTCTTAACCAGATCACAGCTAATCAAGTTTCTTCGACGAAGGATTTATAAGCAGCGGTATTGAAAATTAGCATTGTAAAGTAATTGAGGATGAAAAGCGGGTAAATGACACCGAAATTATAATGAATGGAATATTGACAGATTGATGTTCAGTTATTCAGTTGCCATTTAATTTCACTATACGGTCGTACTGTAAAGGAAAGATTTGGCCTTATTATCTTTAGTTATACTCGAGCGAAGCAGGGGCGAGAATCTAGTTTATATATAAAACATTTTTAGAACAAATCTTTGAACAAGTTTTTCTTCTTCTTTTTAAATAGCAGCATGTGTGTGCACTCAATTTTGCCGATGTCAAGTGAATGGATCTATAAACAACGGGTATTACACCAAACAATTAAACAAATTTCTTTTCTTTATACATAGTTTGAGCACACATACACCAGAAAGAAAGCATATCTAAACTAGACATAAAACATATTGTTAGATTACAGACATAAACAAGAGCATTACATTACAATTTAAGTTTAATTTTGTTAGTATTAATAAATTTCGACGATTTTCTTTTCTCGAACTGATTACGCTATTGACCTAGCAAGGTCGTAACAGCTTCACCCGACTACTAAGGCGAACGTTTAAGGCACTCATCCGATTTATTTGACAACTAACTCAAGAGTGCATGGCACACCTTGGCTTGGGCTATTGCCTGACTCATGCAATTCGCGACCTATCTGAGGTAACCTAAGCTAAATTTCGACAAGCATTCTACAATTAAGTGATTATCCGTAACAAGAGTTCAGAAACACATAACGTTAGTAGGACGGGGAATAGAAGAAGGTAGAACATCATAGAAAAAGAAACTGTTTCTAGGGCAATTAAAAATATTTTATCCTGTGATCCATCCTCTATACCACATTCACAAATCGAGTGATCCCTGATCCTCATTATATCCAAATGTACTGGTGTGCAGACGTGCCCAAGGCGCAGGCGGCAAATAATAGAGGTTACGTTTTTCTAACATTTTTGAATTAAAAAAACCATGGCTTTTGCGGGATATCAGTTTATATGCATAAACTATATTTACTGAATTGCCACCTACCGCTAAGATATATTGAAATAGAATACGTAGCATACAATTCTTTTCGATGAAGATTTGATTGATGCAATCTTGTATACATAAGCCAATATCGATTTTCATGCATATAGAATAATAATTAAGAAACCTTGTATCGCCTAATAAAAGGGTATCAATAATTTATTTTATTTATACGTCTATGCATTGTTCTGCGAGCTTCGCTCTTGCCCGCCATTGTTCAATATCACAATGTTGCGTCACACCTTGTAATCTGACGTTAGAATGAGTGCATCTATCATAAACACGAGTTATTGTTTGTTACGCTACGATAATTCGCCTTTCACTCAACCGGATTGTAAAATTTTACAAAATCAGCAATGATTGAGTGAGACTGTCTACAAAAGGATCTTGTGTGTTAATATTATGCTATCAAAAACAAAACGTAAAAAAAAAGTCTCGCAACTCGCGCAGTTCTTTACCGTAAAAAGTTGTGTGCTCCATGTAATACCAAGTCGGTTACTTTATTAAGTCCCTACTTAAGAGACCTTCCGTCTTAAGTTATTACGTAATTAGCTAACCTAACATCTTATGGTGACCATATCAATATTTAAATCTTTTATGATATAAATGAAATAGATTGACTTGGTCATCATATGAAAACATAATGGCTCTCAAAAGTAATACATATTATATTAAACAAGATTGAGTTGCAAGGGGTTAAAAGGAGGGATGAAACATCAAAATCATAACGGACGGAGAATAAGGACGGTGTGTCTGGTAGAGAGGAATGGAAATGTTATACATATAAACATACATTTTCTCGAACTGACTACGCTACTGACCTTTCAAGGTCTTAATAGCTTCACCGGATTATATAAATTACCGTTAATCAAATTTGGAATACAGAAACAAAAGACACGCTACTTATCATGGATTTTAATAAAAAGATTTTGCGTTTAATTACAACTTTAATGCGTGTACTAATTATATGAGTGCGCGCGAATCAAATTTAGTAATTGCGAGTGTGACGTTTTTGCGGGTGCAACTTCATATCGGTCGACCATTCATTCCGAAACAGAGCAAATTCTTGCTATCATTGCTAAAAGACCAACCCAGAAAGTGTATATATAGGAAATTTTACATGGACAAAACCGATACAGACAAGTACATATTTATCATGATTTTATCAAGACGAGAGTGAGAATTTCGTCAGAATATCTTCCGCGTGGTGACCCTACATAATGCTTTATTGATATTACTCGGAACACCGTTACGAAGTCGCCGCGCAGTGGGACGAGACGTCCGCGATCGACGATCACAAACGATGATTTACGGACTTCATATGCCATCTGTTATATGTTTTATACAATCTGATGTGTCACTGAATTATATTGTAGACTAGCGGTGCCCGTGACTTTGTCCGAGCGGAACTTTATGTTTAAAACAGTAATTAATATGAAAATGATTGTTTAAATCCATTTCCTTAATACTTTTCTGTCGTACTTTACATTAACTTTTGATAAAGTAAAGACTAAATGAAACAAAGACTAAATGTTACTCCAGGATATTCTGTATGATTTTCTCAAAGGTTTTTTTTTCGAACTGACTACACTATTGATCTAGCAAGGACAGCTTCACCGGACCACCAAGGTGAGCGCTTAGGGCACTCAGCCGACTTTATTTGACAACTAGCTCTTTATATAAGGTACTCTGTGACTAGCTCAAGGGTGCACGGCACACCTCGGCTGTTGCCTGATACGTGCAATTCGCAACCTATCTGAGCTGACCTAAGCTAACTATTCATACATACATGAATTATTGGAACATATATGTGTACCAAACATATATACCTCAACATATATATATTTCGCATCGGACAACCCTCCATGCCATTTCAGTTCGATAAGGGAAAGAAACAAAACCCTTCCACCTTCATGTGTAAGCGTGTATGTGTGTGGGGGTGATATATGTAATATTGTTGCAGTGATGTAAGATTATGTATTACTGAATCGCGCGTGCAGCGTACTCAAGGGCTCCACGCCGAGAGAACGGACCTAGGCTTGAGCCGCTACCAAGGGAGGCCTAATCTGGTGTACGGGAGTGATAATTTACCCCCAGACCACGGCGGTGCGATTTGCGGTTACGCGGGCGTGGGCGTGAACACACTCTGTTTCGAGAGACAGGCTGGTACTGATCGTTTGCTGCCATTATTTTATCGGGAGGATCGGTAAAAATATATCGTGGATGTCTTTTGTAGTGCGAAGTATTGGGTATGGTTTCATATTTTGCGGCCGATACCACTAACGGACTGGGATGATTCGCGGCTTTTTCGAAGTAACTATTAGTAAGTGATTTTATGTACGCCCAGACAGAAGGCAGCTCCAGATCCCTGTGGAGATCCTTATTCCGGACGTACCATGGGGCACCGGTAACTTTCCGTAGAACGCGGTTCTGGAGAACCTGCAGCTTATGAGGAATATATTTTAGGTTTTGAAGGTTTTATCATGAACGCATCACTTTAGCAGTGATGCATGTTAAGACAAACAGACTGACAAATAGACGGACAGACAGACATTTATAAATATAATTTGAATGTATGTGGGATCATATGCTTGGAGAATAAAACATAAAAACCACGTTAAATAATTTTAATTCACTCCGAATACAAAAACCGACTTCACTTTCTTACACTCGTACGCCATCTGCTAATTATGACCGAGACAATCATATTGTGTGTCTCATTCTACGATAACGTTCCGTTTCCCACATTCGGCCACCCTGACAGAATGACTGGCCTCAGTCATTCAGTAGCCTGCTTACAATTGCATTACCTACTACCTAAATATTTTAAGCTTACATGTTACAGAATATCTTAAGTATAAATTTTTTTCCTTAATCCTCTACCTAAAATAACTTATATTTAGAAACAAACAGAATTACAACATTATACCTCATGTGACAACTTAAAAATACCAAACGGTTAATATTAATTTAATTTATAAGACTTTAACAACTTACATTATGACTTTTAATAATTTTACCATAATAAAAACTATATAGAAAACAACAGAGTAAGTTTACATTTCAATATTATATAGAAATACACAATAAACATAAACAAATAGGTATTCAGTCAGGGAGTGCCACTGGCCATCTTTTCATAAAGTCGGCTGAACTAAAAGTCTTATTAGGGCCCTCACTAATAGAACTTACCTTTTCAACTTGATACCTGTCCTTTCCCATACTCCTAGTCACCTTATATGGTCCCAGAAACCTCGGCTTCAATTTCATGGCGTTACCATACTGTGTCCGCTTTATAGCAACTAAATCACCCTGTCTATATTGAATACTATCCTTCCTTCTCTTGTTAAAGTTCCTTCTATTTTCTTCCTGGATCTGAAATATTTGTTCCTTAGCTTTCTGTCGCAATTTTTCTCTTTCTTCAGAAAATATATCTCTACTTTCCTGCATAAGAAGGTCATAGATCTGTAAGTCTTCCTTTATTCTCATTCTGTTCCCAATCATTAACTCATAAGGGGTACAATTTATGCTTCTTTGAAATGTACTATTTAAAGATCTTTGAACTCTACTCACATGTCTATACCATAGATCTGGGTTTTCTATGCATAGCTTTGTCAGTACTGAAATGATAGTTCTATGAATCCTCTCAACCTGACCATTTCCTCTGGGGATACCAGTTGTTATCTTGACATGCTGTATATCTTCATCACGACAATAGGTTTCGAATTCTTGACTGGTAAACGCAGAGCCACGATCACTTATAATTCTGCTAGGATTTCCAAAATGTTGCTGATGTATTATTAGTTTATCAATTGTTTCCTTAGTTGTTGTACTCTTAGTAGGGAAAATCCATACAAATTTTGTAAATGCATCTACAATTGTTAATAAATAGTTATACTGTTTCTTCGTTTCTGTCATAGGCCCAATATGGTCTATATGAATAGTATGTAGTGGTACTTCCACTTTAACTATTGGGTATAAAAAGCCTTCTTGTTTTCCTTCCTTTTTAGTCGCTAATATACAAGGTATGCATGTTATAACAAAGTCTTCTATTTTCTTATTAACATTTTTTATGTAGTAATCTTTGTTTCTCAAATCTATCATCTTTCTTTTGCCAAAATGACCAATTCCATGTATTCTTCGTATGATATCTAGCTCCATGACTTTTGGTATCACAAGTAGCTTCTGCGAGGTCTTGTAGAGTAAACCATTATCCATAAAATAGTCAGAGTAGCTTCCTGTTTTGAGTATTTCAATGATAGCTTTTAATCCGTCATCATTTTCTTGTGCTATTTTGATTTGATCATGCATCTGTCTGGTTATCACTCCGACAAATTGGGGACTTCGGCTTAGAGCGTCAACATGCCTCATTTTAGATCCTTTTCGGTGTTCTACTGTATAATCAAATTCTTGCAGAAGCAATGCCCATCGTGCGACTCTAGTAATCAAATCCTTTTTACGAAGAGTCATTTCGAATGCTGCACAGTCAGTGACTATTTTAAAAGGTATTCCTAGTAGGTACTTACGAAATTTTTTTACTCCTTCTATAATTGCCAATGCCTCCAGCTCATAACTGGTATACTTTCTCTCACATTCTGTCGTCTTCTTACTTGAATAATAAACAGGATGTAGGTCTCCGTCCTCTGGACATCTCTGCATAAGTATAGCTGATAGTGCGTACATAGATGCATCTGTATGCAGTTCTGTAGGTAAATCTGGATGGTAAATTTTTAATACTGGCTGTTCACATAATCTTTGTTTCAGATTTTGAAATGCTTGTCTTTCAACTTCAGTAAATTGGAATGTCTGACTCTTCTTTAATAGGTTTGTCAGTGGTATAGCTATAGATGCATACTCCTTGATGTATTTTCTGAAATATGATGTAAGTCCAATAAAAGAGTGCAATTGTTTTAGTGTTCTTGGTTCAGGAAAATTCATTACTACATCTATTTTATCTGCAGTCGGTCTCACTTTTCCGTTTTCTATATTATGTCCTAGATAATCAACTCGTGTAGTTAATAACTCACATTTCTTCCAGTTTACTTCTAATCCATACTCACTAGCTACTTGAAGCACTTCTTTAAGTCTGTCAAATCCCTCCTTATAATTTTTTGACATTATAAGCAAGTCATCGATGAATATTAAAACATAACCTTTTATAATTAATTCTCTGAATATAGCATTGATATATCTAGTAAAATACTTTGGACTAATTGATAAACCAAAAGGTGCTCTTAAAAATTCAAACTGTCCTGCATGAGTTACAAATGAGGTGTATTTTCTTGATTCTTCACTTATGTTGAGATGGAAAAATGCGTTTTTGAGATCCAACTTTGAGAACACTCTTTCTTTTGCCAACTTATCAATATGATCCTCGATTACCGGTAGTGGGAACTCATCTTTTATTATTTTACTATTTACTCTACGGTAATCGACACAAACTCTAGTGCTGCCATCTTTCTTTTTAACAAGCACTAGAGGACTAGCATATTCAGAAAAACTTGGCCTTATAATATCATTCTTGAGCCACTCACCGATCTGTTTGTCAACCACACTCTGTTCCACCATTGATAACCTTCTTGGTCGCTGCGTTACAGGGATATCATCAGATAAAATAATTTTCATCTCTATCGGTGATTCCTTAGTCTTAACAGGAACATATTCACTTACCAATTTTTGTACTTGTTGCTTAATATCAGGATCTGTAACCAAACAGTTAGGTTTTCCTATCTCACATATAACAGAACAAATTTTATTCAACCATACATCGTCTCGTGGCATTACCGTGACTGAACCCTTATTGATGATAATTACCGCATTTGATAAAAAATCTTGCCCTAACAATAAATCATATGGCATAACATCATTAGGAACAATGTGGAATGTACATAGAAATCGTTGGTTATCTAAAATAATTTCAGACTTAAAATGTCCTAGAGAACTAACCCGTTTTTCACCAAGTCCGGTTAATGTTATAATTTCTTTATTGAAAGTCGTAATGTTTAATTCAAAAAATAGTTTTACAGAAATTAAACTTAGATCACTCCCACTATCTACTAAACTCATTACATTTTTGCCGCAAATGTTCACAATCTTTTCGGATTTGTTTTTGTTTACATTATGGTTGACAGTGTTGACACCGTATGTGACAGCTGTCATAATATCGTTATGTAGTTCACTCTCAGTCCCTGATTGGTCAACGCTATAGCCTCCATCTTCGTTTTCGTTCCTTACTGTTGTGTATAACTGTTTTACCGACCGGCCAACTTCATTTGAATCCTTTCGAATATAACGATTTTCAGATCGGTTCCGGTCGCACTGTTTTATCGACCGATTCGCCGGCGTCGATACTGTAGCGCCGCTTGCGCTCATTTGCGAGTTTTTGCACTGTGATCCAATATGGCCGAATTCGTTACAGCGGAAACATTTTACGCCATTTTGACAATGCGCAGATATATGTCTTCTGTCACCACAGTTATAACATCGGCGTTTATTCAATGCTGCCACATTTTTTCCAGCTTGTTCTTCTCGTGTATTTGTCTTTCTCATTTCATCTTTCATTTTCTCATAGGTAGATAATTTATCTTTTAAAACACTATAGGTGGTCACTCCGTATAAAACAACCTTGTTAATGGGCGCGTCTTCGATGCCGTCTATTATGTATTGAATAGCCACATAATCGGGAAATTTGGCTCTTTTGCCGAGTTCTTTCATTATGAGCATGTATTGATAATAACTTTCGTCTTTTCTCTTCTTTCTGGCTGACATTAATTCGTGCATTTCTTTAGTATTTAGTATGTCCGGAAATTCCTTCTGTAGAGCATTTTTCAAGTCCTCGTAACTTTTAAACACCTTTTCGGATTTAAGCCATAGACCTGCCGTGCCACATAAAGATCTTCGAGCTATTATTAACATTTGTTGAGGACTCCAGCCGAATATCTCTGCATTATCCTCAATATCTTGGGCCCACTTTGATGACGAATAAGATTTATCCTCTCCATTGAACTGGGCGATGCCTCCCTCGACATTAGAAAACATGGCCGCCGTTGCCGCATGCGAAATCACGCTGTCGTCACCTTTTTTGCTCTTATCCTCTGCCATCGTCGTATTTGTAATAAATAACACGTATTAATCACGTCTTTTCCAACTTTACACTTTGTTAGACTGGCCACACGCCGCGAAAACCCCGTACCGTCTTGCAGGTTATGCACGCCGCCACGCCAGTAACTTCGTCGTAATTGTCTTTATGCTTCTACTTTCTCTAAGCAGATCCCGGACGAGCCTCCAAATTTTGTGGGATCATATGCTTGGAGAATAAAACATAAAAACCACGTTAAATAATTTTAATTCACTCCGAATACAAAAACCGACTTCACTTTCTTACACTCGTACGCCATCTGCTAATTATGACCGAGACAATCATATTGTGTGTCTCATTCTACGATAACGTTCCGTTTCCCACATGTATTTTATTATTTATTGTTACAGTTTTATTATAGTATAGATTTCTAGACATCTGCAACATTTTTTACAAAAATCTAAAACGTTCCGACAAGATACATTTACATTCTCATTATACGTATAGAAGATCGTATTATACTATTTATTGATTCTATTGTTTTGCGATAGATGCCACTTAGAACACCGTACAATTTAGATTACATTTCTTAATGATGGATTAAAGATGCAATCTACAGGTACTGTCGAGGTCGATTAATTTGACATCAATTTTACTAATTTAATTCGGTAATATTATCAGCCAAGGGGGAAGGAATACATTGTAAGAAAATTTGAACCATAGAAATGTTCTTAAAGTACCACCGTATATTGAAAATATAGAGATATTTCTGGGATTATGATATCGCCAGTACGTCTTGGGGTGGCGTGATCATTATGTTCATTCCTTCCTTCGGAAAGAGGCCTATGACCCTGCAGTGGGTCTCTTACAGGCTCATTCAGAACACACCGTTTAAAATAGCAAGACAAATACCCAACTGTTTTAATATAATTTGTAATGAAATTGTAGAAAGCTCAACCGGGTTGTTAAATCCTAAGCCAACAGCAATTATTTGGTTCTAAATCTGCAGATTTATAACCTAATACTGAGCGTTATCTTCAAAACAATAAAAGACATTGCTCGATTAAAAAGATAAATTGATTCACACGATAACAATACGTCTATGGGAAAATAGATAACATCATATTTGATGTACGTAACGGAAACACTTATGAAAATATTGCACTGATATTTTCCCATCGTCTTTGTTTGAGAAGTTCTCTGGAAGAACTGTGGTTAACTAGGAATAAAATTATTGTGGTTTTTCTTTTATTTCCATGTTTAACGTCATAAGTTATGTGAAGAGTATTACTTAATGGAACTCTACTTCTCCCTTTTTATATTTTACTAGCATCAGCACGGGACTTCGTCCACGTGGAATAGTTACTTCGGGCTCACACTAACCCACAGCGAATGCTCTCAAGAGGAAAAATAACCTCGATTTTGAAACATTCTTCATTGGTGCTCTGCTCCTATTGGTCTTATGATGATATGTAACCTAAAGCCTTCCTCGATAAATGAGCTACATAACAATGAAATATTTTTTCAAATTGGACTAGTAGTTCCTGAGATTAGGGGAGAGTGGGGTAATTGAGAGCGACGGGTAAATGGGAACAGTTAGAAAAATAGTACATCTCCCCGTACTACACTGTCGCGAACCTATTCTACGGCTGAATGGAGAGCCATTCATTGCGTATGCGAAAGTAGGATTGAAGGACGCACTAGTTTTGTCACTGTAAGTCGAACAATTATTTTTGTATTTTCGATATAATTTTTGTCATCAGTTATAACGCATATAAGTATCATATTCTTGAGTTCAAAGGTATTATGTTTTTGCTCATATTATACACGCAGTATCTGTTTTCAAATGTAACATAAATTGGAGTTAATGAAAAATGCTTTTGAGAGTGGCGGCCATTTTTACGTATATTGACTGATTCGGGTAATTAGGAACGGCATTAGTTAGATAATTTGGAACGTTCCCAATTACCCCTTACCCTCCTAATTACCCATAGAACTGCTGGTTGATTGTGTAAAAATATTTAAACTTTATAAATTATTTCAGATGCCTTGTAATTACGTAAGAAAGATCGATAAAACGTCTTTCTTAATTACCTCATACCATTCCCTTTTTCCCCACGGGATGATCTCAATTACCCCATAGGGTATCGGGCAAACAGGAACGGCAATGTTTTTTGTTTTCGTTTATATTTTTATTAAAACGAAAAATTTTAAATAACGTTTTATGACTACTAAGTACATAGTATAACTAAAGTTCATGTAGCAATAAAATTTGATTTAGTTTATAACCTTTTTCTATTATTTTTTAGCTTTTGAAGTTAAGTGTGCCCAATTCCCCCACTTTCCCCTACCCCTTACAACGTCACAAACTCACAACGTCAAAACTTTACCTCTTTATAATATTAGAATAGATATAGACAGTATAGATAGGTTTAGCGAGAGTTTTTGGCAGGATCTTGGAATGCCATGTAGTGGTCTTTATATTTTAATATCCATAATCTTGTGTTATTTGGCTCTATATTGTTTAACGTTGGTGGTGCCTTACGTGGTATAGTTTGGTTATTGTGCACAAGTGAAGTGGATCAGAAATAATACCACGGATGTACCATGGATATAGTGTACCTTTCGTCCAGATAAAATATACTGTATTCATGAGGAACACATCAAATTTACACTAACGCGAGCAAAGCCGCGAGCAGAAGCTTGTCTTGTATACCCCTATAATTATCTTGTTAACAAATACAAAGATAAATATACATTTTAAATATTCAATGATTTTGTCCTGAATTTGATTAATCTTTATTCTTGTGGGCTCTAGCTCTGAACTGCTTAAATTGATTTCATTAAAATTTGCCACAAACAATAAATAACTATTATCCGTTACTTCAGACCGATCATTTCAACAACTCAGTAAGAACAACTATGCTAGATAATTACTTCAACCGTAGTAAATAGTCTTTGCCGTTGTTCATAGAATATACTTGCATCAGTAATTCTAGCATCAAAGTTTACAAAGACTTATAATAACGTAATAAAAAATGTATAGTACATTAAAGAATATAGCAAGAAACTTGTTGCATCTGATTCACATTGTTACCATATTTATTCACGTCGAGGTATGTGCCTCGTAGCTATACATGACGGCGGAAGGCGTCTTATTCGAGATTCTCCATACTCAGTAACCATGTGTTATTACCAAGCATTATAATATATAGAAGAGGCAATTATTGAAGTAAAACGTTTTTACGCACGCTTCACTTGGGAGGTAATCTGGTAAATGCGTAACGAGAACGTTACGAAAAGTGTGATCGGGCGAGGTGAACGCAAGTTGAGAGTAACATATAAGTTAGTGAAGATAGTCCATAGTTAGTAAAATCCATAATTAATTTAAATATTTGTAGGAATTAATATATGTATGTATATGTATGTATTATACAGACATATTCATACATATATAAGGAACTAAAGAAGTTTTACTTTATTCATGTGGTCTTTTTTTTAATATCATATATGAGGCAAACGGACGAGTGGCTCACATGATATTAGTGATCACCGCCGTCAATAGACCAGCAACATCAAAAGAGTTGCAAGTGCGTTGCCAGCCTTTGTTTAGAGGGATGGAGGAATGGGGGAAGGGAAAGATGAAGGAAGTGAGTGGAAGGGTGTGGTGGGCCTCCGGCACTCTCACTGACCGAACGAAACGCAATAATGGAACTACTGTTACTTCACGTCGGTTTTCTGTGAGAGGGTGGTATTACCTCGGACGAGCCGACCTATGAAAAAGCACACGTTATGTGGGGGTTATTTCAACGTAATTGTGGTTCAAATAAACTTTAATTGTTTTTTCATTATATTTTGTTTTAGTTGCCTACTTACCAAAACAAAAGCTGTAAATAGTTCTAAATCAGCATTTTTTTTTTGAGATCGACTCAAAAACGATTTGCGATCGACCTGTCGCAATTCCGTAAATTGCTGACATATTGTGTGATGTACTTACTGTATAAATATGCATCTATAGACGAGTATATTTAAAAGATTTAGGTATTTAAAATCGTCTATTTTGCGTTCATTATACAAAAAACAAGTTGTTGACAGCTTTCTTATTGATACTCTTGCAATACATAGTCCGGTAATAGAAGGACCTATTTAACATTTTTTTTTGTGTTAGCGTGTTTAATTTAGCAAGTCCGTTGCTAGTCGCGACGATCACAAAAGTTTCCATCAGCGCCAAACATACGATAAAAAGAGCAAATTATTTAGCGCCATGTTATAATAGCATGTGTAAATAAGTCGACAATATTTTCTAAAATATTCATGTCTACTTTTATCTCATGATATTTGTTTTACTTTCTTTTTTAAATGCCACATTAATCATTCATTAAGTGGACGTGTCAGCGATGTATTGCTTTTATGCAAGTTGTAAATCGAAATTGATTATATTAAAGCTGATTGTGTTATAATGAATGACAATATTGACACATTAGAAGATCTGAAACACAGGAAAAGAAAAAGTATAGTAGTATTAGTTTGAATCCATTATATTTATCTCTAGTTTAATAAATAAATAGGTGTAAAAACTATACAATCTATCTGTATATTAGATATCTTTTTAAAGAATGCACAATCTAGTTTCGACATAAATTATATAACGCCAATTATAACTATGTATTAATAATAAATAACGTGTGCTATTTTAAAATAATCGTTGTTATAAATTGATACTAGTTAATTTGTTTTTGAGTAATTTTCTGTTTTGCATTTTCAGCATCTTTTTGAGCACGATAATAAAATAAATATTCGTTGTTCGTATGAATACTTTGAGTGTGAGTAACGTAAAGTGTTCTCTTTCACATACATTGGTATTTACATAGTGCTAGCTTATTCCAATGTTGCGATAATACTCGACGATTATTGTAACTGTAAATAGTAATAAGGAATAACAGATAATCAATAACAAAATAATGTAATTACATAACATTATTAATTGCTATCATAATAAGTATCTCTAATGTCAATAATAGTATTCACGTACGTACGTACCAAACCAAAAGCTTAAAAAATCAATATTTTCTTCTTTTACATTAAAAATATATAAATTTCTAAAGCCTTTTATATATATTTACAGTTGTTTACCATATCTAGTAAGGCGCATTCATAAATCTATGTACAATACGCATTGTTCAGTTTTTATTCACATGTATTTACGAGATGCAACTTCTGCAATTTACACCGATTGCGTTGAGATATTTATCTTTTTTGTTTTATTCATGTTTTTAATTGTGATAAAAAGAGTTAAGTATATTTGATTATATGGAAATAGTAACTTTGTAAATATTCACTGATTTTTTTTAAGGGTTACAAATAAATTATTACATTTTTGAAATATTTTAAGCAATATCGGATTCATATACAAAATATATCTGTGAATATAAAGGTAACATTTTTTTATAATTTTTTTGTATGTTAATTACACTAATTACTTTGTAATACTAAAAGGATAAGTTGTAATTAAGCTAATTAAATTAAACTAAATGGCTAATTGTGTTATTAGAGTGACAAAATAAAATGTAGAAATGTGATCACGCTAGTGATGGCTTCAAAAATCCATTCTGCCACGAAATTTTCTCATTGTTATTTAGAATGTAGGCCAACTGCACCTTAAAAAGATTCGAAGAAAAACCAGTTTCCTTATAGTAAAATATCAATTACTTTCATTTTATGTTTCATTATTCACTATCTCAAGATGCAATATGTTCGAACTTGGCAGTAATAAAATATTTTATGTCTGTGTAAATATGTAATGTACGTGTGGATATGTCTTTAAAATGATAAAAAGTAGCACTGTGCTTTCATTGCACTTGACCGTGGTTATCGACAATTATACCATAAACTTTCGCTCGATGGGCGCGGTATGCAACCGACCTTCCCGTATAGGGTTGTTCAATATGACAATTATTAAATACATTATATTTCAACAATCCATTTACGTAAATGAATCTCGCATCTTTAGGCGCATTGAGCGGTATTTCGATGTAAAACATTTATAGGCGAGGATAAACCTGATTGTTGGCGTGGCGAGACGTGGCGACGCAAAACACGAACTTTGCACTATTAACGAAATACTCAAAAACATTTGCAACCTTATCTATATAAACGTAAGATTCAAATTGTTTTGTCGGCCATTCGTTATACTAATGTTACGCGGCACGCGCCGACGATCTAGAGCCCTTTAATAAATACCATCAAAGACACCGCGCCTGCGCCTAATAAATTTTTGTATTTTGTATATAATCGAAATGAGTATTTATGTAATAAAATAAATAAGCAGTCATTTTTTTATGGAACAAATTTATAATTTTTTTTTTACCTTTTCATTATGCCATTGCTGATTTCTGTCGTAATTTGTTCTTTTATACATATAACGTATACGTGACAATTTTGATATTTTACATCTGCCAGGCGTCCCGTGAGAGCTCAATTTTTTTTAGGAGGAGTAAAACATGTGGTTCCCTTTCAGCGACATGGTAATAAGCGTGTCTGACCGCAGTTTTCTTGCGTCAGATTTTCAACGCGTGGTATACCTGTATGCGTGTACATCTAATGTTTATATTTGATTGTCTTGAGATTATGCAACTTATCGTGATTGATTAATATCTTGATTTCTTTACAGTTTATTAAAACTGTAAAAAAAGTATATAATTATTGTTCGGACTGCTAATAAATATGAAACCCAGACAAATGATAATAATTTCAATTAGATACGAAGATTTTTGAGGATGTAAGAAGGCTTCTCATTTTTTTATTTCCATTGGCAATTTGTCTTTTTTTAATTAGAAATTGATGAATACATTGAAGTGGACTTTCAACTAGGTGCCAACATATAATGGAATTCTTTCCAAATTATACACATAGAAGTCTTGTAAAAATAACTATGTCTTATTACTATATATGAATAAACAACATTGCAGTAATACATGCACTGTAATACATACATGCACAAATAGTATCGAAAAATAGATAATCAAAGCATTTAAAACCAACTTCAAAAAAAGGAGGTTATGTGTTTGATCCGTATAAACGTATGAGTGCTTGTATGTCCACGATTTTCTCAAAAACTACTTGTATGGGTTTTTCACTTTAAAAACAAAAAGAACGAGCCATCACGGGATGCCTGGCAGATGTGAGACATCGAAATTGTTAAAACGAATCTCAAATTCTCGAATTCTCAAATTACACTATAGGTATGTGAGTTCAATGCAGCAAGTGAGATTACGCACAGTCGCTTGCGCTTGGCATTGCGTCGCCACGTCTCACACACTCGCCACGCCAACAATCAGGTTTACCTATGCCTATAGATGTCTCACATCAAAAATTAACTAAAGTTGTTTACAACTGGGACAACCCTACATCTGTCCCAGTGCGCCACAGCCCGCAGTTATGGCTTTCACGATTGCAATCGATAGCTATACATTCTATTCGTAAGTTGCCATTGTTTATGTATGGTACATAATCGACTGGGAATATTTTTAGTAGCTCTAAACAAGGTTAATACTGTTGCTAAATGCTATGCGAAAAGTATGCGGTATACTTCCTCGTCAGTACTAGGTGCAAAAGCATTGATATACAAAAACCCACGATGCACACATAACGTCTCACAGCCGGCACACGAATATGAGTGCATTAAGCAGTCATTTCAAATAGTCTGCGTCGCTTGCGTCCTTGTAAAAACAACTTTAATTCATTCAGTTAAAGTTGAATTTTCAAAACCACAAGTTTATCGCATCACTATAACTCCGTAGGCAGTTTGTACGGTCAGTTTTGAGCGCTACTTTTATTCGAGACTGTGCGTCTTGGGTTTTACTATGTGCAGAAGCGAAAAAGTGTGCAATCCTTTTGCCCCGTGCTAAAAGACCACTGTCTTAGTTGGGGCGAACTTATTTGATATTCTCTCAAATTTACTAACATTATATTACATGTTTTTTTAAAATATTTCATTATGTAACATTAAAATTGATTTCAAACGCATCGTTTTATAATTAACTGAAACTTTAGGAGGCAAACTTAATGATGTAGCCATAGCATGACGCTTGACTTGACCCTATATGAAATTTTGGTGTTATATTTATTTATTTGATCATCTCACCGGTCTTAACCTGTAATATTGTAATTGGCAATGGTTTATATCCATTCCTAGGATCCAAAAACTCAGTATTACTAATGTAATTCTTCAACAAAATGAGTGGTTTTTTCCAGCTAGTTCAACAAGATCTTTTTTTTTCTCGAACTGACTACGCTATTGACCTAGCAAGGTCTTAACACCTTCACCGGAATACGACCAACTTGATCTCATAATACAATAATCATAATTAATACAACTTATGTTGCGATTACTTATAGAGCTTGGTTTCAGCATGAGTGGGTTGGCTCGCTCGGGGTAGCACCACCCGAGCCACAGAAGCACCGACGTGCTTGCATTGTTGCATTTCGTTCGGTCAGTGAGAGCACCGGATATCCACCTTCCCTCTCCGTTTCCCCTTACCCAAATACATGTTAGCAACGCATTTGCGACTGCCCTGGTTTTATAAGTGTTTACAGACGGTGATGATCACTTAGCATCAGGTGACATACCTGTTCGTTTGTCTCTTATGGTATAAAAAAAGAGCTTAACTCGTGATCATCAATAACAAAACAGGAATGTTTTTTATTAAAAACAAATTGATTATAGTTTTTATTCTTTTTGAAGTGAAACTTCTAATGCGACTTCCAACAAGGTTGCGTTAAACATTTAACGCTATCATGGAAGGGGTATGAAAGCCCTGTTGCGTTTAACGTTCAACACTCCTGGGGAAGGGGAATAGAAAGAGACAGAGCGAGAGTGAATGCGTGGCAATCGAACGCATGCGCGTAGTATTTATTTATATCAATTTCTACCCCTTCCTATTTTCATTTCACATTAAAAAGTTTCACTTCTTCCACGCGGAGGGACTCCACGCACTATTTTTTTTACATTTTAAAGATTCTAACGCTTGACCAGAATGTCCTGTAATGTTAAATGACGACGTGGTCTGAGATGGTAAACAGGCTAAACCTAGAGGGGACTGACTCTCAAGTACAGCTGTCGGACCTAACCAACAGGTGCTTGGCTACAGATATTCAAGTCAAGGGTGGTAGGTTGCTAGGCGGGGTTAGAAAAAGTCCTACCACCATGCTATGGTTTCATTACGATCTTTTCCTACACAGATAGCTCTGACTCAATTGCTAGGATTCCAACCTACGTCATTTTTTTAATGTCATAGGAGGCATAGTCATAGGGTCACTTGATGTTAAGCGATCACTACCGTCCATATACACCAATAACGCCAAAGGAGTCGTAAGTGCGTTGCCAGCCTGTGTTGTTAGGGAAGGGGAGGGAGAAGGACGGAATTGGCCCTCCGGCGCTCTCACTGATCGAACGAAATGCAACAATGCAAGCACTTGTTAGTACACGTGGGTGTTTCTGTGGGTCGGGTGGTACTACCCCGGGGCGAGCCTACCCATTCATACAGAAACCGGTTATAGCTTCGGTGTGACGCTAGCAACGTCCATCAACGTGATGTCCGAATACGCTATCAAATAAACTTCGTATAAAACTGTTTATCTCATAAAGTTCTTGTAAAAAAGAATTCAATAAAGAATAAATCTAGTTAAAATAAAAATATTTTAAAGGATAAAGTTACCCACGAAAATAAACGCACTGGTAGCGTGATGAAGGATATCCTTATTAACTCCTAGCTCGACTATCGCTTACTTATAAAAAATATTTTGTTTCATATATAATTGACATTCTTAATGTATATTAAGATTTTGAATAATACTGCCGAAAACGTATGTTTACTATTTCCATACTGTATTCAGGTCGTTCTCTTCAATATTAATCACAAAACTAAGTCTATTGCGTATGAACTCAGACTCTTCCTTTTTTTCTTTATACAGTCGAAACCGTTTATGGCGACATAGTTTACAAATTTTTTTTTTTTCAGACTGATTATGCTATTTACCTAGCAAGGTCTTAACAGCTTCACCGGACTACTTTAGAACAACATACCAGTTATATTGACCAAGAACAAAGGTCCCGGCTGAATACTGTGTCTCGAAAACATCACCGGATTTTATGATACTCCCTTCGATATCATTGTAACAGATTTTGACTATATTTATTTTTCTATAATAATGTTTAGGACCGAGAAAAAAAGAGAATTCACGCCACTAATGTAATTCTCTTTACCCATTTTATGATAGAGTGTTATGATACTTTTATTATTTTTTTTGTAAAAGTGCAGATAAAAATTCTGACAATAAACAACAACACTTTAAAATAGTAATGGATTTGATAGATATTCGAGTTAAGAAAACGCTACACCATTTATAATTACACAATAATAAATGAGAAATATATCAGTATAACAGCAACATCGAGAAACATTAGAGGCTAAAATGTTTGATATTTCACGACGAATCCATAAATCTCCATAAAAAGATAAGTGAAATTAGAATACCCTAAATGAGACCGCTGCGTTGCATAAGGTCAGATGTTACCGCTCTCTGTTACACAACATACCACAATATCCGTTACATTTCTTATACAAATTAAATAAGACAATACCTCTTTGAAAAATTGTTGGACAAAACCTTTCAGGTTTTCGACCTTTGCCTCTACGTTAGACGACAGATGGCTTTTTCTATTCTTCTTGACAAAAAGAGGTCTTAACAGCTTCACCGAACTACTAAGGCGAGCGCTTAAGGCACTCAGCCGATTTTTTTTGGACAATTAACTCAAGGGTGCACGGCACACCTCGGCTTGGCTGTTGCCTGTTACACGCAAACTCGCGACCTATCTTAGCTAACCTAGCTAACTATTCATATATGTATGAGTTGTTGAAACGTATATGTGTACCAAGCATACACGCCTCAACAACCCCTCCATGTATTTATTATCGGAAAATTAGAGTTTTTTCAGTACGATAAGGGGAAAAAATAAAACCCTTCCACTTCCATGTGTAAACGTGTAGGCGTGCACGTGTGTGGGGGTGATCGTGTAGTGGATTTTATATTTTATTCATAATCTTGTGTTACTTGACTCTACATTGTGTAGAATTAGTGGTGTTTTATGTAATATAGTTCATTTAGTGTGGTAAGTGAAGAGAATGGAAAATAATACCAAAGAGCATGATTCCTGGGATGCCACAAAAATTCCCTGGAAAGTTCTAACAAGGGAGCCACCATCTTGTTGGAACATTGAAATAATCGCATGGCACTTTACCTGAATAGCGATCTCCTAAACTTGTCTTAAAAAAATTAAACCTATCTTTGACTTTACCAACTCCGCGTTTGGAGATTTTTGAGCAACTTAGTTTTAAAATTAAGGAGATAAAAAATGTACAAAATATTATATAGAAGATTTGGCGTTAATGCCTTAGCATTAACCTGAACATAGAAGAAAACTGGCTGAATAATACATAAGAACTGGCAATATGGATAAATTCCTTCGCCTGTGCTATTGGGCGAATATTATTACCACTACTCTTTTTGATAAAAATATGTTTTTGGAGCTTAACGGGATCTAGTCTTAGTGTATTTTATATTGTATTGACAATCTTGTGCTATTTGACCCTACATTTTGTAAAATTTGGTAACTTTGTACGTAATATAGTTTGGTTAATATGGTAAGTGAATTGGAATAATACCGCGGAATACGGATTCCGACGTGCCACAAAAACTCTAACAACAAAAGTTCTAACAAAAAGACCACCATCTTGTTAGTTCATTGCAATGATCGCAAGAGACTTGTAATATCATTACCTACACCAAAATTGCAGTAATAATCCACTAGAAGATTGGTTGTCAAAATAAAATAATAAAAAAAAACATATTTACTATTAATGTTTAATTTTAATATTTCTATTCTTTTTTTTCTTTAAAGTTTCATATGGAAATAGCTACTAAAAGGACACAGAAACTAATTTCAGATAACAGAATAGAAGTTTGGAAGAACAAGACTACAAACATAACTATTTAAAGTAGATATGAAATCACTAAATGAGGTAGATCACTAATCAATAAGCCTCCTTTTAAAGTCAACATTGTATATAAAAGGCCAAATAACTATTTATATCCTTATGAGCAACTTTGTTACATCAACGCTAACCCCTGTAAATATTGTATCGGCCCATTACTACGTAATCTTTGATTTCTTTCTCAATGTTGATGGCCTATTAATAACGTATTTCTTCCTTTTACCCTTATCCCACCTGAGTAGGGTCGGTACAACATGTTTGTCATGTTGTGGTGTATGTTTTGGCATAATTTTTACGATCGGCCGCGTGCCTTACATCAACCCTCCTTGAGATTATTTGTTGTACCACTGTATGTTTCTTAACGTATTTGACAAAAGCAAAAGAGTAGCTAAAACGACTAAATTTCGGCTCCCAATGACAAATTTAGATGTACTCGTCTCTACAGACTCATTTACAGGAAGGTACTGGGTGTTAAGAGGTGATACTGTTGTTGCTTTGCTCAACCTTAGTTATTACTAGAAGGTATTCTTAATTTGCTACTTTGAAAATAATATTTAGCAATTTCTCCCATTGCTTTAATTGTTCATAATATAATTACATATTTTATAAATACATATTCTGGTCATTCGACGTCCACTCGATACATTACCTTTGTCATTTAAAACGCAAAAAATGTAATGTACATAATAAAGCAAATTAAGTGCATAGGAGCAAAAATATTCCAAACAATGACGGACATATTGTAGGTTATAAAATCTACAATCTAAAACTGCAACCTACAATCGTGATGAAACCATAGCGTGGCCAAAGGACATGTTATAAAGCTTGCTTAGTTCACCTTAGGGATACAATGTAAAAAGCAACCACGTGTGTTTTTGATGTCTATAAAAATGTCTGTAAAAAATAAAAATAAATCGCCGGTAAAAGTGATGGTTGGCGTGGGGAATGTGTGAGATGTGGCGACGCGATGCCATACGCAAGCGACTGTGTGCAATCTCTCTTGCCGCACTGAGCTCGTATATCTATGTGTAACGTGATCCGAACAATTTCGATGTTTCACATTTACCAGGCGTCCCGTGATGGCTCATTTTTTTTTTCTTGATTACATTGACACTTAGTAGTAGCAAATGATTTTAATCACCCCTAACCTAAAAATACAAAACTGCAGAGAAAGTGAAGCAGTTAATCTATCGTTATCAACATTGACTCTCAGTCATCCTTAAAAGTGAGATGGCAAGCACATCGATAACGTATCTTCGTAATATTATGGTCATCAATCGAGTGCCAGTGAAAGCGAATTGTATTACAAATAAGAAACACTGTCGGGCCATTGTGCGCAAATGAAAGTGTTCGGGGTTATCTTAGCAACTGCCCAGTTTGTACGTACACTGCGCCGACTCGCTTATCTGTGAAATATGTCTTTACATACAATCGTTTTGTTGTTTTAAAAACAATGTGAACATGAACTTTCAAAATTTAATATTCTTTATTCAAATTAGGATAGCAAATAATACAAACAAGTCTCTCTGGTTATTCCATTCCATAACAATTGTTTTGTATTCTGTTAAATTGGTAATTTGTTTAAACAAGAATTTGGTATATTTCTCATGATAATTTGACAATTGCATATTATTTTACGAACTAGCTGATACTCTCGATTTCGTCTACATTGTTTTTTACCTTAACAATACATTTTATATACCTACAGACGAAAAAAACAATAAGAAATTGTAAATTAAAAATATACTGAACTTTACTTCCCCTCTTCTGCAAATATGCACCACACCTTACCCCACTCCAAAAAGCGCTGGATGCATCGGACTTACTTTTTGATATGAAACATCTATAGGCGGAGGGTAAGCCTGCTTGTTGGTGTGGCGACGCAAAACACGAACATTGCACTATTAACGAAATACTCAAAAACATTTGTAGCCCCATCTGTATAAACATAAGATTCAAATTGTTTCATTGGATACTCGTTCTACTAGTATTACATGGCACGCTTTTTTTTTCTCGAAATGACTACGCTATTGACCCATCAAGGTCTTAACAGCTTCACCGGACTACTAAGGCGAGCGCTTAAGGCACTCAGCCGGACATGGCACGCGCCATGACAACTAAGTGTATAAGCAGTAAAACTTAAATAAATGATCAAAATCTATTCAATAGTTTTTGCATGATACACGTACAACGGCAGACCTCTAACCATTTTATTTATATAAATTATGAAAACAAGTTACTCGTGCTGCATGCGGCATAAGCACTTCTAAATTAACATTAACTTCATCCACATTTCGTTAGGTTTTCGGAACCATTATTGCTACAATTTCTCAATCTAGAGACATATATATACCATTAATAAACATTATATTAACAGTGACGTGATAATATTAATATATTTCACGACCAATATAGTAACCACCGTATATAGAAGAACTCACATTGAAACTTCATTGACTTTATCTGAGTGTTATGGAAAAAAATGAAAAAGGAAGAAATAGTATAATTAATTTTTTTGATCTTGACAGAGTTTACTTGGAATGAAGTACGGAGAAATAGTCTCAAACTTGGTAGTGAAGTAACAAACATTTATAAAATTAAGGAGGGCTTAATTGCAAAATTACACATGATTATGATAATTAAAATATCTCTGAAACTAGCCTCGGTAATGTAGAGGTACTAAAAAACCAGTAGATCAAACTCAATTTAGTTCTGAAGTTGCTTTAATTTTGCCAACGTCACTAATTCTTACACACTATTCAAACTTAATTCTAGCTTTCGAAATTCAGGATCTATTTTTGCATTAGTACAGATGGTCTGACGTCAACAGCACGGAACTAATTACATCCATTGGTTTACCTTAGGAATTTGTACAAGACTTGTTTATTTATTTTGGGAAATATAACATCTGTACTTGTTTTATACATCTATACTAATATTATAACGAGGTAAAGGTTGTGAGTTTGTGACGTTGTAATCTCAGGAGCTACTAGTCCGATTTGAAAAATTTTTTCAGTGTTAGATAGCTCATTTATCGAGAAAGGTTATAGGTTATATATCATTAGGCTTAGACCAATAGGAGCAGAGCACCAATGAAGAATGTTTCAAAATCGGGGTATTTTTTCTTCTTGAAAGTTTCCGCTGCGTGTTGCCGTTAGCCCAAAGTAACTATTCCACGCGAACGAAGTCGTGGGCAGAAGCTAATTAGGTTCTAAAGTTTGAGCATAGTCTCATCTGATGTTAAATGATGATGTGGTCTAAGATGGTCAACACGTTTAACCTAGAGGGGGCTGACTCTCAAGTACATCAACAAACACACCAACAGTCCTTACATTGTTGCGTTTCGTCCGGTCAGTGAGCGTGTCGGAGGCCCACCGCTCCTCAACTTCCCTCTCTCTTCTTCCCTTCCCTTCTCACCCCTCTCCCAATACAGTCTGGCAACGCACTTGCGACTCCCCTGGTGTTGCAAGCGTCTATGGACGGTGGTGACCACTTGTGATCAGGTGACTCACCTGTTCATTTGCCTCCTACGATATAAAAACATATCAGCTTGAGGATGGTATATAGTCAGGAGGACTTAGAATAAACCCTACCACCATGCTATGGTTTCATCACGATATTTTTGTTTAGCGAAAGATCCTCATCCTCATTTGCAAGGATTGGAACTAAAATCGATTGACGCGATATCCGAATACTAGAGTATTCCTTCGCAACAGTCAGTAGTAAGTCTTAAACCAACACTGTCTTAATTTTGAAAGTATAACAATTGCTTGACCATTCGTAATGTAGAAAATGCTTAAACAATTACAATTTACGTCTCGCTGATTGAGTAAACACGTTATTGAAGTGAAAACTTTTTTAGGCGCGTTGAGCGGTATTTTTTGGCAGGAGATAAATTTGTTATTTATGACATGTTATGACATGCTAGTAAACGTGACCGACTGTATTACGCTAGCACGGCTGGCGTCACGCTAGCGACGCGTAGTATAGCAACCTGTGTACATTTAATATTTAGGTACATTTTGCAGCTCACCATATATTTCATTGATTAATAATCTTTATAAAGATGTATATAATTATTGTTCGGAGTGACAATATATGTGAAGACCAGATTTATGTTAATAATTTAAATTCTTCAACATGTGGGTCGCGGCCCCCTGGGGAGCAGCGAAGTGGCTTTAGGAGGGTCGCGAAGCTTCTACAGCGGAGTTGCAAAAGGTTGGAAAAGCTATTGCAGTAAAAAAAACAATAAAGTTTTAACAGAATTATTAAGAAAAAGTTAACTAAAGGACATAATCGTTTGCATCAAATAAACTAAAAAAAAACTTATGGGATCTGTTCCATCTTAAACATTTATATCAAATAAATTAAAATGAACTTATGGAAACTCTTGTGTATTTATTCAAACCGTCCTTATGAAAATGAATAAATATCTCGTATTGAATATTTGTCACGAATTTTAACAACGGGTACGCGAGTCGCAGATCGGGTGGTCGCGATTTCATTATTCACTTCTGTCTGCAGTCCTTATTTATAACTGTCTCGACTTTTGTTTTAAATAGAGAATCGTAATATCCGACAGATCTTCTAATGTCTAAATCTTTTGTAGGTGGTAGAGCTCCGCTGAAGCTATTTTTGGTTTCAGCATGAATGGGTCGGCTCCTCCGGGGTAGTAGTAGCACCCCTCTCACAGATAACCGATGTGAAATAACAGTGCTTGCATTGTTGTGTTTCGTTCGGTCAGTGAGAGAGCCGGAGGCCCACGTCCCTTCCTCTTTCCTTCTTTCAATTTCCTTCCCCTCCCCCTTCTCCCATATACAGGCTGGCAACGCACTTGCGACGTCCCTGATGTCGCTAGTGTCTATGGACGGTGGTGATCACTTAACATCACGTGACCCACCAGTTCGTTTGCCTCCTTTGATATAAAAAAAAAATAATGGAGCTATAAAGCCGTGTAACGTGTATTAAAGTTCTAATTAACTTAATAACAGTTATTAAGTTAAATACGACCATTTGTCGAAGCGACCAGCCTTCACCCGTATAGTGCTGCATTTTATGTATCTGCATTTAGAGTGTTGTTAGCTGGGATTTGTGCCAGCGGGTTCGTGAGTCGGCCCGGCCTACATCTGGAATAGGGTTGCCATGTTAAAATTTCAAAACGATGATAACTCTCAATCCCCACAATATTACAAAGGTGAAAATGTATGAAGATGGATAAATTTTTGTTATTGAGTTTTTGTTACTTTTGTTTGTGTCACAAAAAAATAAAATTTTATTTGTATGCAACTCCACAGTAATATACTTTATACATCAGTATAACACATAAGTAGTCTATGACTTATATGTTTGCTGTTTATATTGTTCACAATATAACGATTTGTCAAGTAAGAGAGTAGAAAGCTTTCCATCTGAAAGCTATCTCCGCTTGTAAAATTGTTAGAGTTACAAGTTATTAATTTTCCACAAGATTCCATGCTAAAGTAAATAAACCCACGTCTTAATAGATTGATATACATATAGATATATAGAGTATATCAAAAACAACTTGAATTTTATGGATTCACAATGTTATGGTTTGTTATGTTTTACTTCTCTATAAATTTGATTGTTTGTAATGAAATTAAAAGAGTTTTAGACTTATTCTGTATTCACGATGAAATAAGAAACTGATTAACGAAATATTAGAACAAAACATAAATCTATTGGTATAGCTCATATATTAAACAACGTATGTTGAACTGATTGTAACAAAAAACGTGAATATATCAAGTACAATTATACTCAGGGATACTCCGAGTAAAAAAGGATTTCAGCTATAAATTTATAATAAAATACGATAGTGAAAAGCTTAACCCACGAAATTTAAAAAAGAAAAATGTGGATAGTTCACATGCTATAAAAGTACAATATACATTTTAGAAAGCGAGATGAGTGCATATCTCACTGTTCTCCAATAACTGTAGGCATGCGAAACACTGGTCCCATTCTATTCAACACAGTGTTTACCTCAGTCATTTTTCGTCACACAAAAATAGGCACACACATTCTGGGTCCCGAGTCAAAATCAACGCTGAAAGACTAACCTCCTTTATGCACACATACTAAGTCGGGGCCCATTTGCCACACATACACTTAACCATCAATTTGTATTTCTGTCTTTATTTTTTATATTATAAGTATGTTTTTTTTAATTCTACCTGTTTGATATTTACTTATATGTATTTCAAATAAATGTCCTTTCTTTGTTCTTTAAATAGATTGCAGATCAGAATTTCAAAGCTTCCCATAAGAAGTACTTTCATTTCAAAAATTTCTAAAAAACATCCGCTATAAAATTAAACGAATTTTGGACGAATAATGTCTTCGTATGGCAACCCTACGCCGGGAACTGACCACTACCACGCATCTATACATAAATTATATGAAACGCGTGTAATACTCGCGCTGCATTCGTTTCTGGAACGATGTTTGTCTCTGACACTCAGCGTTATTTTTAAAACGGTAACACGCTAAAAGGTTTTTGAATAACGCTCTCTGTAAATATTTTAATATAATGGGCTGTACATTAAATCGTGATAATTTGTAGTCATTTTGGTCTCGGTATTTATTTTATATTTAATACCTTTCACATCCATATATATTACTGGTAATATGGATATTTATATTAATTTCAACCAGATTCTACATCTGATTTAACAAATATTTAAATAAATAGTAATAAGAAATTATAATGTTAATCCTTACATATTATAACAGGCAACGTCTCACAGCCTGTCTTTTCTTTCGTATGTTTATAACATAAGAATTACTTATTCGTTATTCACAATTCTTCATTTACGAGGTTTGTTCTTTGGCCAGCTTTTAGTATGTTAGTAGTCCGGTAAAGCTGTTAAGAACTTGCCTGCATGACCATGGTCAATAGCGTAGTCAGTTAAAAAAAAGTTTTAGTATGCGTTTAGTGACATCCTAATTAATATTGTAAATGATTGTTGTTACTATTTCACACCTTCAGTAGTCCGGTGAAGCTGTTAAGACATTGCTAGGTCAATAGCGTAGTCAGTTCGAAAAAAAAAATTCACACCTTCAATATTTAACCGATCGACATTAAATTTTGCACACATATTTTCAAGTTTTATTAATATTTTTTTAACTGACTACGCTATAGACATAGCAACGTCTTAACAGTTTCACCGGACTATCACATTTTCAGGGTAAACAAAAATATATAGCGGACCTTTCATCCAGCAGCGTACTATTCCTGAGAGCTCGATCAAACTACATTGACTGTACAAAAACCAGTTAAAAATATATATGGAACAAATGATCAGGTTGAAGTAAATTAGGTCCACATAAAATAAAAAATCATTACCAGTACACTCTGTTAAAATATTTTACCTAAACTACAATAATAATTATTGTTTATATTAGAAATTACTAAGAAATAACCAACCCTAATACAATAAATCTATACAAATAAATGAATGTCCCTTTTCTATTTATCTATATTTCGCTTTTGTTTATGGTCTAAACAGTAATGATATAACATATCAAATGTTAGCTTTATATCATTGAAATAATTGTAACGTGTTAACTTGTAAGAACAAAATTATAATTATAAAAAATTAAAAAAACAAAACGAATTCTCGGGCACCAATTAGTTTCTAAATATTTACATATAAGATTAAGTTTATGACATTTGGAAGATTTTATTTTTATAAATTGTATAATTCTGTCAACAAGGCCTTCAATTTAATATCCATATTCTAATAATAATTGTAAAAAATATTCTCATTTAAAAATAGACCCACACCGCCACCATAATGAATTCATTAAAAATATAATATAGTCAGTGTCACTTGAAATTATGTAAGGATTCTAACAATACATACATCAGTTGAGGAATTTAAAACTTATAGTGGAACAAAGAAGGACACATATATCACATGAACGTGGAAAACACTCAAAATGCTTTTTTGGGCACTCGTGTAAAAATATCATAACACTAATTTTGCTGTTTACCCTAATTAATACCTTGGCTATTAAACAAATGAACTAGAGTATTCCATTTCCTTGGTTTCTTCTAACTAGTAACCATATTGGCACAATAAACTCTAGTACCATAGAACAGTGGACGACATTGATATATGACGCACGTGCATCGATCGCTACTAATTGATGTTTTGCATGTCTGATAGACTAACTATTCAGCTTATTTAATTAGTTCTCTATCCCGATACCGTTAGCGTAGGAAATGAATACTGTTCTGCATCTATTATTATGGCCGGCTGCGAGATTTAATCTGGAGAACTTTTATGTAAATGGAATGTTACAAAGAAATTTATCTGTAACTGGTAACCGCTAGCATATATATTTACATTGACGGTCGACGGTGAAAAAGCTAATTGACTAACATGCATTTAACATTATTTACATGTTAGTGAATTGAACTTTTCATAATGGAAATTATGAAGCTTAGAAAATTGGAATTACTGTTTTGATTTGAAAATTCTTTTGTGTGTATTTTGTTTGTTATGACAGTGCAAGCAGTTTACCTGGGTTTTTCTGTGTCACTCACCTGTGCCCGCTTACTACCCTCATAGGCAACAGCCTTATAGTTTTTAATTCGTATTATCTTCTGACCAACTTCATCAATTAACATGCTGTAAGAGATAAAACTTATCTCCATAAAATTTCCATTTCGAATTAGTTATTTGTTTTTATAAGCAGACTTTTTTTAAAGCTAAAAGTATTGAATATTCTTGCTATCGATTTAAGAAACTATTGTTTTAATAAATTCAACGCGTTCGGCGATTTATGTTTTCTGGCCATGGAGAAGTAGAGGAAACGTTGTAAAAAAAAACCAAACCTTGAAGACATGAAGTAAAATTTCTATAACTATCTAGACTGCATACTACGTATTCGTAGTGGTCAAGTGTTTTCACCGACAGAATTCGGTCAATTAAATGTCCGCAGATTTGAACTCAGGCGTGTACCATCAAATTTTTCAGAACTCGCGTAACCTACCTTATGTAAATTGGTATAATTCGTGGTTAACATAAAAGAGGCCTATGACTCCGCGGGTGTCTCTTACATATTGATGTAGTGTATAGCAATGTATATGTATATGTAATGTAGAAATATATATACGCGAAGCAAAAACTTTGTACTCCTTTTTAACCGATTTCCCGTGAACGGGTGAACTTGATATTTGGTATAGTTAAAGTTTATATGGCGGAAAAGTGCAGAAAGCTATTTATTTTTATATATAATGTAAAATATGCATTACTCACACTACTGCTTGAATTTTACACAACATATACACACATGTAAATAAAAAAGACATTATGACAGCCGTCAATAACCAACTTCAAAAAACATTGATAAACAATTTGTCTTTATTACATTTATGGAATCACTGATATAATTATTAATTAATTCTCCTTGGTTTTATTGGATGTTAAAATTTTTACGTGAAAGGAGTGTTTTTATTTGTGTGATGGGTTGCGATAAATTTCTTTATTTTCGTAAAGATATGTTTACTTAGAATTTCAGAGCTTTACCACCTGTTTTTTGTTTCAAAGTTATAATTAATTTCAATTTTCATTTACACATACATTTTTTTATGTTTATATAATTAAAGATCATGGAAAAGGAGTCATGATTAAAACCTTTGATTATAGAAGTATACCCATTGACAAAAGGTATCCTAACAAAGGTCAAACTTTAAAAAACAACTAGTTATAACAAAAAGTTGTGGATACGTTACCTACATGATGTTTTGACAAAACAAATGACACGATAACGCACACATACGTAAAGTAATATTATAACGCTACACTTTCTTACCTAAAAGGTTGAAGCAAATTTTTAGCTTAGATAGAGGTGGATTGACAGGGCTAGATAACGGTTGCTAGCTAGCCTAGTTTTAACGAAGTATTGTCAAAGCGCTTATGACATTTACGGCTTCTTGGTTATAATAACAATGGGTGTAGGGGTATAATTTAAAAAATCACTCTATATTTTACTCTTATGTTTAGAAAGCCTTAGGTTTTCACTTCAATAAAAGTTTCCAAAACTTAATAAATGAATTATTGCCAGATTAATTAAAACGTTCATAATAAATCTATGTGAAATTCAAAGTTAATCTGATAAGCGCAATATTACATTTTTTGTCTTATAAATAGTAATATATAAAATTAATGGGTTATAACTTCACTTTCTAACTTAGAAGCTGCTGTCAATTAATTAATATATATTTCTTTAATCGCTCGTCATATTTGATTGATTTTCATTGGGCATTTTTTATCTATTTTAATTGACCGCCACAGACTTGTTGGAGGTCTGTTGTTGTTGGATGTTTTTTGTCAGTATTATTTGCATGATACAGACAGGCTTCGTAATTCCTTTGTACCGAGATGACTGCAATTTATAGTGCAACTCACAGATATTAATTTACTATTGATAATTTCTTTCAAGCTGACTACGTTATTGGCCTGACAGGCCTTAACAGATTTACCAGACTACTAATTTTAATCATGTTCAACTAATACTTTAGTAAGTTTTAAGCAGTCAACAACTGACAGATAACTAGACAATTGTAAGACTGAAACATACTTTAAAGTCGTCCTTCATACAAATTTCAAAAAGTTTCAAATAATTTTTTTAGAAGAGAATGCTTAAGATTTTTTAAACACTGCGGTGATCTTCGAGACATTAGTATTTACCGTTGGTTGCTTCTTGTTGTCACACAGACCTTTAAACACCACAAAGAAAACTCTAAGTAGTTGGAAACACAATGGAAGTATCACCATATGCAGTCGTCGTTTGATTGACTATCTCAACTTCTTTGTTGTTTGAAATTCCAAATAGTATCTGTACTTAATAATACATAAATAATATCTATACTTTAGTAAAGCAATAAACAATAACAATAGTATACATGTGAATGACATAAGATTGAAATAAATAATGTCAAGGATTAAAAATAAACACTATATATTAATATACTCGGTTGTTTCTGCAATAAGCAGATATATAAACAATATGAACAAAAGCTAATGATTGGTTGGTAGATTCTAACAGAAAATACATCCAAGTGCTATCTTTAACAACTCAAATCGAATTGTCAAACGCATCATAAATCATTAGAAGCGATGTAAAGTTCAGAAAATATCGCTTGAAATTTTACTGTGGTATCTTTACTACCATCAATTGTTGCAAATTACAATACGAAGGTCTAAAACAATTGCTTGCGATGTAAAACACAATAGCTCATATGACCGCGTAGGATAACTCGTAAGATTGTCATTTGTCTCCTTTTACAGGTATCTTGGTTGGCGATGAATGGCTGTTATTTCACAGCGATATTGGAAAACAATGCGGGGCAGCGTACGTCTGACCTCACGACTACGCCTTATTTGCGTTTATTTTATAGAAAACTGCTCGATCTAGCGCGCCGCACCGCGTTTACTTCAGGACGTTAATGGGAGCAAAAAGAAACAACCTATATTTTACTTAGGGTTGGCACGCGTCAAAAGAAATAATATTTTAAAAGCTACCAAATCTCAATCTTATCTTACAATATGAAAAAAACATGTTTACATAATCTTTTTTAGTACATTTTATTGATCATTATCATATACCTCAGAGGTGGTGGTATGATCTACAGATTTTGACTTATTGTTCAAATAATGTATTTCTAAAACAAAACAATAATTATACGCTTCGTAATTGACCGATTCCATTAAAGGTTTGTCGATTATTTTGGTCGTCCTATCGTCACCCTATCTACTCCACTAGCCACTTCTCTTCTAAGGGTACCGGTACGAACACAGTTTGGTAACAAAAATGTTCATAAATATTAATGAATGATGCTTCCGAATGTTTCTAAATGTCCTGAACTAACGTTTAATACAATTTCTTCCCTATCTAATGCTCTGTATCTCACAAAAACTACAAGAATACAAGCTAATGTACCAAAAAATTCACTTTTAAATATCACTTTACATACGAGTAGATTGCTAAAATTTGATAATCTCTCAACCCCTCTATGTCAAGCTAAACTTAGTATTCTCCTCTAATAAATAATAGAATGAAAATGACAACAAGCAGAACTTAGTAAAATTAACGGGGTTTAACCACCGGTACCTGGAATATCTCGGTCTCTACGCAGCTAAATATCTTTTACTTGTAACAATTAGTTAATCAGGCGAGTCGAAAAAATATTTGGTCATAAAAGGATTCAAGATTGACGGCTCAAAAATTTTATATGAAATAAAAATACCACCAGTAGACCTAACTAAGGGGAATTGCTCCGCCAGAATTACTAGCGAGATGATTATCTATACTAGATTAACTAATGCTCGCGGCTTCGCTCGCTTCCTTCGAAAATTGAGATTTATTCTAGAGGGAAAGATACACTATATCCTTTTATGCATCTGTGACAAAGTGCATGCAAAATTGAATAATGATCAGATGAACAATTAAGGCATAACAAATAAACAAACTTCCTTTCTTATTTACCATGTAAAGAAAGAAACAAATTATAGAAGAGATGGCTTATGTGTTAATAAATGTCTAAGCTTTCAAATTAACGAAAGAACGAACCACTCAATTATCTTATTCCCAAACTGCGAAAATAACTCTGAAATAAGCTGCTCGTGTGACGTGTTACATTATGCCTAAGAATACAATATAAACATAAGCGTAATCAAGTGAATTAATATAATGTATTTGTATAATAATAAATAACAACATTTCTTCTCGTGGCGACCCTAAATCAATTACTCTTTTACTGTATAAACAGTGGATGTATTAATACCACGCAGTTCAGAATACCTTAAAGCGCAAGTTAGTTTTTTGTACATTTTATACTCTGTTGATGATAAATTCTTTGTTATTTAAAAGAACATCACCTTAGTATAATACAGTTTAAAATTAATCGTAAAATTAATACATTTAGAGGCAAAACAACTTAAGTACAAATAATCACCTAATTCATAAAAGTCCATTATGAGGAAATGTGGTCTGCGATAGATTTATAGAATTGGTAATTAGGATTTAGGGGTGTAAGGGGTGTCGAATAACATCTTAAGACTTGAGACACCCAAGCCAATCTCGCCTGCACGTGGTGCACCCTGCTAATCAACGAACGAGGCAATGGCGATAGCGGGGTGGTAGGGTTTTACAGCCCGACTGGGTCGCAACCACCATGTACATGGCGAAAAAGTCCGTCATAGTGACTCGCTTTTCGGGATCAGCCTGTGCATATCCAGTACCAGGTGACTTTCGTCATTATGGCCGGCATGACAGCGGCGACCGACGATGGATGGTCTGCCTCTCGGTGGTCGCCACTGTTTTTGGATTGTACTATGCTTACCATCACGTATAGAGCAGTCACTTTGTTGTGCTTCAATAAAAAAAAATACAGGAGTTTACTGCTATTGTATGTACTATGTCTAAACTATCAAACAAACGTAGTTCGGTGAAGCTATAAAGGCCTTCCAATGCTAATAGCATAGTCAGTTCGAAAAAATCAAACAAAACGCGAGAGAGACAACTACAGTTCAGACTGATCATCTTCCATACATATAATAAGAATTTAAATCTAAAGTGACTGTACTTTCTCGATTTTCGTGAAAAAAATTGTTGTAGGTGTCTTGAAATAAGTAATGGAAAATACATTTCAATAATTTTTAGAAATGTCTGTCTGTTTGTATCACCTGGCATCACTTCTAAAGTATTGAGTTCACAAGAAAACTTCAGCAAGAAAATCATAAAGCATATCCTCAGGAGTAACTTTATTGTTTCATTAAAATCGGTCCAGTCTATAAAAAGTTATTGTAATTTTAATGACGACTTCAGTTAGTACGAGAGAAGAGTAGTAATCCATACTAATATTATAAAGCTGGAAGGTTTGTTTGTCTAGTAGGATGAACGCGCTAATCTCAGGAACTATTGGTCCGATTTTCAAAATTCTTTCAGTGTTAGATAGCTCATCTATCAAACAAAGTTATAAGTTATATATATCATCACGCTAGGATCAATAGGACCGGAGCATCAATGAAGAATGTTTTAAAATGGTTTTTTGTTCTGAAATCTTGCACTGCGTGTTTGCGGTAGCTTAAAGTAACTATTCCACGCGAACGAAGTCGCGCACAGAAGCTAGTACCTACATAAAATCTATCACTTTAGGAAAGAAGAAAAAATCAATTTAGGAAAGAAGGAAAGACGAAGGAAAAAAACAGGGGAATACAAAACTATGATTTTGTAGATAAATTCAGAATTCCTATACAGACGTATCGCTAAACAAAATTGATTCTTACTTAACTTATTGAAATGTCAAACAGATAAAAAAATATAAACGGACGGCATCGATTCTTAACAGTCGTTATCAGAAATAAATGCAAATAAACACAGTTTCGGCGGATGTCGGTCACACTCAGTTCATGTGTGTCGCAGATATATGTTGGTGTTCAGGTAACGGTTACGTTTCCGTCCCCATCTGAGACTTTATGTTATAGTTAGAATTTCAGTGAACTTTAGAGTTATTCGGAAGTGAATTTTTATAAATAGCCTATAGTAACGATTGTCAAATTTAGTCAAATTGTTTCATCGCGGTAATCTATAATAATATAAGTTCCATACAAAAATTTGATTCAAAATCAGATAGTCCTCACATTGAAAAATATTGTAGCCTATATAGCTCTTAAACAATTAAAGATATTTTTTGTTTGTTTTATTGCATGATAAAATTAAGTTTGTTTCAATATTATTATTTTTTTTTTTATTTTAATTAATCCTTAGTATTTGTTTGTGAAACTCTCAGGTGCAATAACTTACATTATTTATTCCCTTTTATTAACATGAGTAGTCGAAGTCTTTGATGGTTGCTTTATTTTTTTATTGCAATAATTGTTTGACATTGTTTTCTGTGAGTTCGTTTCCTTTATTTTAATTTCGGTCTCTTTTTTTTGAATATTAATCTCTAGTGTTGTAAATGCAATTGTTAGTATTAATTAGTAAAACAAATCACAATCCTTTGGTAGTTCATGGTCACATTCAACATATAAAATAGTAATGTCAAAACAAATACTAATAAATAACAAAGAGAACCTTGTTCAAAGTTTTTTCTAATAATTTTTAAAGTATGGGGATAGTTCCCTTTAAACGTCAAATCACATCTAGGTTCAATGAACAATATTAAAGGGGCGCTTTTCAAGGTTTATCATTACGTAACAGCTTATCATCGTAACGCCGCACGATCGAATAATGGAAAGCAGAGCGCGGGTTGAGGTGTGGACGCAGGTGGGATTGCACGGCATGGTTTGATTCATTACTGGCCTTATTATTACACCAGTTCGTTTTTGCGTGAATCACCTGATGTTGAGTGTTATCAGTTTTGTTTTTCTCTAGATAATTGGGTCAAATATTAAGCATCGTTTTTTAAATTAATTTATAACGAGAATCGACTAATGATTATCCTTTATAAATATTGCTGGCGACTAATCAGTCGCGCTGTATATGTATGTATTTATGTTGTGTTGTGTGATATGTATGTTTTGACAGAGTCGACTATATTGAGAAAAAGGGCATACGATAATTGTTATCAACAACCAGCAAATATTTTTAGGTTCTACGAAGTAAAATGAGCACGAATTGGTATTGTTTGTTTTAATACCACTGTCAGTTTTTATCAATCTACAACACAAAAATAATATTTGCATAACTTTAGACTGCATTCTATTAACTTTTCATTAATGATTTTTTTGAAACAACGGAATTTGCTAATTAGAACGTCTCTCAATCCAAGCCAATCTCGGAGATCACGGATACCATTTTTGCAGGAGCGAATGAAGTATATACGTGAAATAAAAACCACTTTATTTAAACTAGCTTCTTCGTGTGACTTCGTCTTTATCTTTTCTCTTGGCTGACGCTAACACACAGCGGAAACTTTCAAAAGAAAATCACCCCAATTTTGTAACATTCTTCATTGATGCCCCACTTATATTGGTCTTAGCATGATAATATATCCTCGATAAATGAGCTATATAACACTGAAATAATTTTTCAAATCGGACCTGTAGTTCCTAAGATAAGCTCTTTCAAGTTAAATCTCCAGCTTTATAATATTACATGTATAATTTTCGATATAACTCACATTTACACATTAAAGGTAGTGGTCTTTACAATATGTTGTTACATACAAATCCCCCTTAAATGTTAAAATTGATGATAGTTTGTCCTGAGAAAGTTTGCTCAAATTACGACAAGGATGTAAGAATTTATTGCAGTAACAAATTATAAACTAGATTTATAGCGACGTAACGTCCTCGTACTCCCGGGTCATTCAAGTCAGCTTATTGACCCGCTGAACTTAAAACGACAACATTCAAGCCACAGTGAATATAAACAGTACTGAAACTCGGTACTTAGATATGCGCAAACAATACAATTTAATACGCGCTTTTACATACAAACTCGTATTTATCTAATGCTACACCCATACCTTTGTATACGATATATTTTGTAGTCGGTAGAGCCACGCTGATGCTATTATGGGTTTCAACATTAATGGGTCGGCTCGTCCAGGGTTGTACCACCCTCTCACAGAAAACCGTCGTGAAGTAACAATGCTTGCATTGTTGCCTTTCGTTCGGTCAGTGAAAGTGCCGGAGGCTCACATCGCCTCCCCCTCCCACTTCCCTCCCCCCCCTTCCGCAAACACAGACTGGCAACGCACTTGCGACTCCACTGGTGTTGCAATATGGATGGATGGACGGCGGTGATCACTTAACACCACGTGACTCGCATGTTCGTTTGCCTGCTATGACATAAAAAAGAATACTTACGTAAAGAAACTTCGGCTACTTGTCGCGTTAAAAATTAACTTGAAAATTAATTGCGATAAAGTCACAGAAAAACGATCACACGCCTTTGTCATTCCAATAATAATTCAAAATTAGTGTTCCCAGGTTCCTTTGATGGGTATAAAAAGCAGGGGTCAAATTACTGTACTACTTCTATCGCCTGATAGTTCGTAACACATGACGATATTTGTCCCCACGTTTGCATTTATTGCGACAATAGACAAAACTTTGTGATGACACACCCAGGCATGGGAGTTGACATGAGAATGTAACAGCACTTCGCTAGATTTAGCATGCTACTGTCTTGGTCCATATTATCACTCAAGCGTATAGTGGTCAAATGGTTATAGAAATAAAATAATAATGTGTGGTAAAGACTTCTGACAGAAGTGAAACTTTTGTTTTACAGGGAATCTTTCTAATTAAAAAATTTATAAAAACCCAACATCACTCAGTATTTCCAGACGGTCACCCATCCAAGTACTGATCGCGCCCGACATTGATTTACTCCGGTGATCGGACTAGAGCTGATGTTTTCAACACTCTCTCCCTTCACTTTTTGTGATATAAAAATGTTGCCAAACAGAATAACAAAGTTCTCACATAAGGAATTCAATAAAAAAAGAACGATCCATCGTACCAAAGAGGTTTTCGTCACTGTCTCCCATTCACTGTGCAAACGTTTTCATAAACACCTCGATTCAATGTCGATACCGTTAATGTGTGAAACCGGCCCGTCACTGCGTCGGTAGTACAGAGAGAAGTTGGTAAAGCAAGACTTATGGTGTCCAGCATTGAGTTTATGCAAATTGCCAGTAGGTATCGGCTCGCGTCGTGTGAAATGGGACGTGCCCTCACTAACACACGTTATAAATAGTACTTGGTGCTTGACATCAACAATTTACACCGTAAATAATATTTAATACTGAAAATAAAATAAACCACATTCAACTAAATCCTATGCCAATTATCTATACTAATATATAAAGCTGAAGAGTTTGTTTGTTTGTTTGTTTGTTTGGTTGAACGCTATGATCTCAAGAACTACAGATCCAATTTAAAAGTTTCTTTTAGTGTTAGATAGCTCATTTATCGAGGATGGCTATAGGCTACATATCATCACGTTAAAACCAACAGGAATTGAGCACTAATTAAGAATGTCAAAAAAACGGGCTATTTTTTAAGCTTCCGCTGCGTGTTAATGTCAGTATTATATTATGCGTTGCCATGGTAACGCGATAACATTCTATCGGAAATATTTTCATGGTTTATTTTGTGTTCCTACTCAAAAGGTTTGTTCTACGTTAGTTTTGTTTTCAATTTTTAATTACACGTGGTCCGTTTGTGTCGGAAACATTTGTAAAATTTAATTTTGTGCTGATATTCTAAAAGGTTAGTAGTAATAATATTCGTCCATCACAATACAGGCGAAGGAATTAATCCATACTGCCAATTCTGAAATTGTCAGTATAGGTAGTTCTTATGTATTCTCTATACATAAGCGCCAAATCTTCTATATAATATTTCGTAAATTATTATCTTCTTAATTTCAAGCTTACAGAATACATGCTCCATGGCATTATTTTTCATTTATTTCACTCATGCATAATAAACAAACCATATTACATAAAACGCCGCAAATTTAACACAATATAGAGTAAAATAATACAAAATTATGAATAAAATATAAAATCCCTACTTAACACTGACTGAAATCCCGTCAAAAACTCCTCAAAAAGTTTATTCTACGTTAGTTTTGTTTCCAATTTTTGGTTTGTGATATATTGCGTATTACGTGTTATAAGAATATAGCGTGTGTGTATAATATTCAAATAAATACTTTTTGATGAATACATATATCTGCGGTGCTACAAATATCAACATTTTTTTTTGATTCTGTCGATATATCTGTTTGTTTATTTGTTCCGGGTAATCTCCGAAACAGCTGGACCTATATGAACGGTTTTGTTTTCTTAGAAATGATTACGCTATTGACCTAGCAAGGTCTTAACAGCTTCAACGGACTACAAGTAATATTTGAACAGAAATTTTACGGGCAAATAACCAACTAATTAGCTGTTTTAGCGAGCGAAGCTAGCGAGTTCAGCAGACGATACCCGATATTATATCTATACAATAAAAGATTGAACACATATTGTTCGATAATGTATAGCTTAATATTTTCATTACTTTCTTATATAGTGTAAGTGAGCAATGAGGCTGATACATAGATAGTAGTTTAAAGTTCCAGCTATGTGGCTTATGATAAATCCCATCCCATTCGATACACTATTAGTATTCACATATATAATGTACATGTTACCTGTTACTGTAGATGATGTGCGTGTCATACTTACAAATATTTTTGAAAGAGTATTATTGTTATTTACACATCTAATAACAATTTTACATTTATTTAATACATTCAAAAAACGCGTGCGGAGCCGCGGGTAACAGCTAGTAATATATAAACTTAATATCATATACTTTGTTTGTTACCATATTACGCTTACACTACTCGACTTTTACTTTTACACTACGATAATTTTACATTTATCAAGGGTACACAAAAGGACGTAGGGTACATTTCATTCAAAAAAAAGTTACTATTCCCGAGGGTTAGATTAACATTCATACAAGCGAATCCGCATTCAAATGCTAGTGTAGATATGATAGAGCTGACATTTTTATTTGTACAAGTTAATTTCTCAGACGTCTGAAGTGATTATGACAATATTTTTATTGGCACACAGGATTTTTCAGTCTATTATTATAGGGAATATAATTTAAATATTATAGGGATTAACATGTAGTTATATGTCATAGTAATTGTCATAAAAAATATACGAATAACCCAAAAACAACTCTTAATAACTACACAATAACATAAGCATTTCCAAGAGTACGAAACAGCAAGCATCAAATATGTAAAACATATCGCAACAAACGCGCCCTAAAAAGTTTAATTTCAATAGATTGTATTCAGAAAATACGAAACAATAGAGCAGCGATAAAAATTATGTTTAAATATCATTATAATACAATTATACAAAAACATTAACAAGCCATTTAGTTTTACAAAATGTTATCTAAAATTCACGAACTTCCTCAATAAAGATCAAGGACATTCATGTTTAGTTCGCATTAAAATCTTTTCCGTTACACGAATCTTGTTTATATCTATACATATAATAAGAATGAAAAACTAACTTACCTGTAATTTTTAAAATTTTGTAAAAAAATGTAGTAGGTATTATGACAAAACCTCACCAAGGAATTCATAAATCATAGCCTCGAGTAACATTTAGTCTTAGTTTCATTAAAATTGGTTTACTCTATCAAAAGTTATAGTAATTTTAACGGCGACGCGACTTAAATACGAGAGAAAAGTAGATAAGTAAATGAACTTACACATTCAGATGACTTCATTAGTCACCTTTTTTTTCATTAGGTTCCACGAGGACGTTCGCCTTAGTGATCCGGTGAAGCTGTTAAGACCATGCTAGGTCAATAGCGTCGTCAGTTGGAAAAAAAAAGTTCCACGCGGACGGAATCACGGGCATAAAAAGTTATTAATAAAAATTAAGTTAATTGAGAAGTTGGCTTGAGCAATATCTTATTAATTGTCATGTAATTAAAAGTATTTGTCAGAACGGGCATTTTATATACATTTTCATTCTAGTATGCACCTTCTTAATATTTTCATTCTATTATTCATCGATCTGGTAACTTTTATATTATCCACGATTGTAGATAACAAAATTGATATCTTAGGAGATATCAAAGATTTAAAATTGTGTGCAAAAAATGTTGTTTCTGTGACAAGATTTTCATGAATTGTAAAGTGTCAAAAATTTGATCAGATATATGTATATCGAAGAGCGTTCATTATTTATTAAGCCATATTAATAAATATATTGCTTCTGTGCAAAGCCGGATAAGGTCATTAGTTAACGATATCACATTTACAATTTACATTAGAACAACACTTTGCTTGCCTGTGTACACTCGCGTTTATGTATTCCACAATAGACGTAAACGAAAACGATTTCTATCATAGAGAACAAAGAATTTCCATAAAGTTTAATTAAAGCCAGAGAAATTAATTACTATACGGTTTGAAGTTATGATTATTGTTCTCATTTAACAATATATTTTCTCAGTCAACATAATAAATGTAATGTATTTGTAATTAAACAAAACCAGTTTTAATATAAGGTTTCTCTCAATTACCTTTTTTTCCGATTCTCATTATAAATATATCTGAGCTGAACACTTATCACATACCTTTCTTGCAATTTTCTCAATACATAATTAATTATAGCTAATAATATTTTTGTAAGAGAAATTGATAAGAGTCCGTCTATATATATCATTTTTAAATATATTCTGTTTATTAACTATGTCAAATTAGACATTGCTAAAATTAATGCAAGGCTAGATATTTCAGCGGTTATAGATGAACCAAAAAATTTTTATTAACTCAAGTCGATCATATTCCACTCGTTTATTGAGTTTGCAGTATTACAATACGAGGTTAGAGTGACGTCTGTACTTACGTTGCCGAGGAAGCCGCTGCAAGGTTGTATAGGTAGCGGTAGATGCGGCAAGTCAGGGGAGCGTCGCATTCTAGGGCTGTCCCGTGAGCACGCGTCCTCCGTCTGACCCATTCCTTAGCACTGCATTGCTGTAACAAAATCCCATGGTATATTTTGATTAAGTTTACTTTCAATGAATTACACATAAACTAGAAAACGTCCCGGCCGACCTTGTCCCACCCTGATACTAAAAAAAACTACTATCCAACCGCAAGGCAACCTAACGAGTTCAATGAAGAATCTAAAGCATTGTCGAATCCAACGGAACACACAAAAAAATTATCAAAATCTGTTCAACCGTTTTGGAGGAGTTCAATCACATACACACGGATAGAAGAATTATATATGAACTAGTGGGCGCCCGGTGGTCGACATTCGACCATAGTTAATTAATTTTTTAAAGGTTTAAACTTTATTAGAGTTCTTTTGTCAAAGGGTATTTATTATATTTCTATAATCAAAGGTTTTCATCATGGCTACTCAGTTATTTGCCATTAGCCATGATCTTTATTATATAAACCCATGACAAAATTTTCAATTAATTTTACACGACACCATAGGGTGGTATTTCTAGGTGATATTGAATTAAATGTAGTCTGTTCATTATGAGAAATAGTGTCATGCCCAGTATCATCGTTTGGAAAAGTAATGGATGCACAATACAATCAAATGGTGAATGCAAGACAAAGACGTTTTTAATACTACCATTAGCTTTTGAAAATAAATTCTTTATGTTGATACATGAGGTTGAATTGCAACATTGTAACCGCGGAGGTCTAAGTCATAGATTACTTTTATGAACAAAATTCTTATTTTGATTATTCAAAGTTATATTTGGCTCATTTTTTAATTAATTCATCATTTGAATTGAGTTCACTTAAAAAAATAATAAAAATTACAATAATAGTTATATTTTATAATATCATCATTTGAATGTAGGATGAAAAATGGTAATTGGAACATAAAAGTTAAAAAATACATACAGTCGAGCATAGCAACCTCCTTCACTACCTCTTTTGAACTTCATAATTATTGACGGCTGTCAAAATGTCTTTTTTATTTACATGTGTATATATGTTGTGTAAAATTCAACCAGTAGTGTGAGTAGTGCATATTTTAATGAATTTAATGTACTTCTAATGCATTTTATCTATACCAGTCTATACTAATATTATAAAGAGGTAAAGTTTGCGAGTTTGTGACGTTGTGATGTTGTTACGTTGTAGGGGGTAATCTCAGAAAGTACTGGTCCGATTTGAATAATTTTTTCAGTGTTAGATAGCTCATTTATCAAACAAAGTTATAAGTTATATATATCATCACGCTAAGACCAAAAGAAGCGGAGCACAGGTGAAAAATGTTTTAAAATCGGGATGTTTTTTCCTTTTGAGAACGCGAACGAAGTCGCGGGCAGAGACTAGTATAAAATAAACAGCTTTCTGCACTTCTCCGCCATATAAACTTTAACTATGCCAAATTTCAAGTTCACCCGTTGACGGGAAATAGGTTAAAAAGGGATACAAAAATTTTGCTTCACGTATATAGATATAATATATAGATATATAGATCATATGGAATGTTTAATGTACTCTGTAGTATACACTTAACTTACGTATTTAAGTTTATAATTATTAATACTGTATCCATCTAAATTGCTTTCCAATTTTACGTCTCCATTTTTTAGAGCATATTATGGGTATAGTAGTCTATCCTTAAAAAATAGATTGTGTCCTTACCCACTTCTTTGTGGATCTATAAAAGAGGAATATATCAACATAAATTGTTTAATTATATCTCAAAAGGATTAGGCAGCGTTTTCGATGAAAACTTTCAGATAGCTTGACTTTTATCGACATTTCCAACAATTATCGTTGTAATTAATCCAATTTACATAAAACCAGGGCAAATTATACATCGAAACCTTCCTTATGAATCACTTTATCGACTGGTGAAAATGAAAATCCGTTCAGTAGTTCTTGAGTGTATTGCAAACAGACAAATATTGCAGAGGACTATATATTATACTATGTAATGAATGATGAGATAAAAACAGATTGATAAATAATGTATTATTAACTGTGCGCGAAACAGTACAATATGTACTGCTTATACAATTTTTAAGAAGTAATTCATACGTTTCTAAATATATAAAATATCAATATATTTAAATAAATTAAAACGATAACCTACGAACAATGAGAAAATTAAAAACACACAAAAAATGAAGTTTATGAGTGTTCGAAACCGCTACTGATTTTAAAGAGTCTTTTACAAAAACATAAAGGAGTTTTCAGACTAATATTTAGACTTATTACACTATTTAAACGAGAAAATTTACAGATTTTCTAAGATTTAGAATTAACAAATATAACTTAAATTCAGCAAAAAGTTCTAGACTTCAGAGAGGCAGCATAAACTTACAATTTTAAGGAGTAATGAACAGACCAAAATTAAATCAGATAAAGATAAATTAGTCGCATTAAAAACGTCTAACGGGCGATATTGCGAGTATTAGCAAGTATAAATAAAGTACATAGTGCGTACAAGTGAAACGCTTTCGCAAAAACGGTCATGCAAAAAAATCGGAATACTAAGTAAGTAGGTAATATTATAACTTTCTCATAGCCCGAGATTTATCGCATCGCTTTCGCTTCATATTTGATTGTAATTAATGTAAAATAACAATTGTATGTATGTCATTTTTTGTACATAAATCTTTTATTTATTATTTTTATAGTATAACTAGCTTCTGCCCGCGACTTCGTTTGTATGGATTAGTTACTTTGGATTATGGCTAACACGCAGCGGAAGCTCTCAAAAAGAAAAAAAACCCCGAAATTGATACATCTTCCATTGGTGCTCTGTTCCCATTAGCCTTATATGTATATGTATTTAGATTATAGCTTTTGTCGATAAATTACTTATCTAAGACTAAAATAATTTGCTTTCATTAAAATCGGTTCACTCTGTCAAAAGTTATTGTAATTTTAATGACGATGCGACTTTAGTACGATAGCAAAGTAGATAAGTAATTGGACTTAATTAATTCAAAAGATTTTATTATTTGCTGTTTTTAACACTAGGTTCCACGCGGATGGAGTCGCGGGCACAGGTAGTCTTTCATATAGTTAGAAAAAAGTCAAGAAACATTATATCGTTTGGTATGTTTAACTAAACATACATATTTTTTGGTCTCATTCTTATTTAAACAGAAAAATCGAATCCCGTTTTGTCGGTGACAATTCGATTAACAGGTGGAAGCATTCGAGCGATTCACTGTTTAATATCGTTACATGATCGATCTTGATTTGTCAATATATACATATATATATACATATCTATCTAATACCGTTAAACGAACAATTTTTGTATATCTTTATATTTGTATATATTCAGGATCTCTGAATCGGCGTCACCTATTTCCATGAAACTTAGTATGTAGGTAGATTCGGGGACGATTAATCAATCTAGCTAGATTTTACTCATAGAAAACCTTTTTTAACTAAGTTTTTAGGCAATGAAAAAATATAGCTAGAGTATAAAAGTAAATTTCACCGACGCTATCAAAACAAAAATAGCTCAAATGGAAATCGGTTACTTCGATAATCCGTGTAACTCCAGTTAGAAGCCGAGTGACAGCAGAAGAGACATATTTTTTAATTTTTTTTTTTTTGTGAAAAAAATGTTAATTTTATGAGGCAAACCTAACAGTTTATTTTTAATTTGTAAATGTTTTATAAAGAACCGCGCTTGGCTCGGTCGCCCAGGTACTTTCGATTATTCGAGCTCAGTTCACCAAAACTGTTACTCACACATCGTCGCCAAGATACTATTTTTATTTTATTTTTTAAGTCATAGGAGGCAAATGAACAGGCGGGTCACCTGATGTGAAGTGGAGGGAGGAGAGGAAGGGTGGAGGGAAGGGAGGAGAGGAAGGGTGGACGGAATGGAAGAGAAGAATGGGGACAGAGGATGAGGGCTTCCGGCACTCTCACTAACCGAACGAAACGAAATACATTAAGCACTGTTACATCATGTCGGTTTTCTGCGAGAAGGTGGAACTACCCCGGGCGAGTCGAGCCATTCAAGCTGAAACCAGTAGTAGCTGCAGAATGAACAGAAAGAAAACGAAATTCGTCAAAACGTATCTATAGTTGTAGTCGGCTACGGTAATCATCTAAATGCCAGTTAGAAGAACTAAGATCGACTGAACCAGAGGTTCCCAATGTATGTGTCGCGATGCCCTCGAATAAAGTACAAAGTAACAAAACGGCCATAAAGGATCAAAATGCAGCCACCAGGTAATAACAAATCCGTCTTAAAATAGTTAAAGTTGAATAAAATATTTAAAAGTAACAAATAAATATAAAGAACAGTGCGTGGAGTGCCTCCGCGCGGAAGAAGTGAAACTTCGTAATGTGAAAATGAAAATAGGAAGGGGTAGAAATTTAGTGAAATCGTATTGCTTCTAGCGTTGAACGTTTAACGGAACAGTGCTTTCACACCTCCTCCATGGTAGCGTTAAACGTTTAACGCAACCTTTGTGGAAGTCGTATTAGAAGTTTCACTTCAATAAGAATGTCTAATAGTTGCTCACAGAAAAAAAATTTAACGTACAACAAATAAAAAAAAGTATAAAAAAGTGCGGGATTTCATTAGTCCAATGAAGCTTTGAAGGCCCGGTAAGGCCATAAGCGTAGTCAGTGGGAAAAATAGATTCATATTATGGATATTTTAATATTAGTGCCTCATTGTACGTATTTCAATTTACAGGGTGTATCTCGACTAGCTAGCTAGGGCGCTGTGACAAAAACCATACTTGAAAGTGCGCTGCGGACTGGAACAGTTTGAGAACCTCTGGAGTAAATTTGACATTAATAGACGAGGTTAACAAACGGCCTTGGGCACGAAACCGCTGATTTCCAATCGCCTTATAGCACACAATCACACATCCGCAATCCTAAAGACAATCGTGTTTTTCTTGTTTCCACAAATAACGTTAGATTGACGAGATTTAATCGTCATATATGTCAATTTTAAACGCATGCCATATAATCCTATATCAGTAACCGCCTGCGACTTTGTACGCGTTAAATGACGGTATAAAATGCATAAGACACAGCGCCACCTAATGACGAGTTATGAGAACCATAAAAACCTTTGTAATTAAAAAAAACAGTTGTGTCACAGTTCATTCATTTTTTCGAACTGACTACGTTATTGACCCAGCAAGGTCTTAACAGCTTCACCGGACTACTAAGGCGAGCGCTTGCGGCACACAGTTCACTCTCTTCGATCAAATAATATAATTAACAAAACAAACATTGGGTAAACAAGAGGCTGAAATTTAAGATTACACGTTTTTAATGCGAGATATAATTAATTAAATACGGTATTGAGCTGCTGATATTTTAGGATTAGACGTGTTGTTATGCGAGAACACAAAAGAATATATACTATAAGATTTTATTTTGACAAAAAATGTAAAAACACTTTACTATCTAAATAATCGACGACTATTTAATCCAACTACAGCTAAAATAATCCAGATGATGGATTAAGTACAAATTAAAATTCATCAGTTAGTCAAGTAGTTTAGAGAAAAAAAATACAAAGCAACACATACCAGATTTTTTTATATAGATTGTTTTGTCCATTAAGCCTTTTAGTATTATGTATAAACAATAGTGAAATTTATTTAATAAAACACATCAGTCAATAACCATAATATTATTATAAATCCTAAAAAGTGTTTTTTTTTACTTATCTGCATTTTTATTTGAACGTCCTCATCTCTAAAACTACCTGTTAGACATTAAAAATTGCTTTTTACTTCATAGCTTATTTATTGAGAAATGTTATAGTATGTCTATATTCAGGCTACGCCTGTTAGTACCGGAGCAAACACTATGCAAAAATTAGAAAACACGATACGCAAGATTGAAGTACTGCGGGCAATGTGGTAATGCACGGGGTGTTGGGAGCTGAGGATGGATTAGATATCAGACGAAAATCGAGCGTTAGCGAAAAAGCTGTGAATGCCTGTGTCAGTGAAGTTTCATAGCGCCTGGTTCAATCGTGTGACCGGTCTACACCAGGGCTGTCCAAACTAGTTGGGACTCAGGGCCAACAAAAATGACTAAGTACATTGGGGGGCCGCATTATAAAAAATCAAATACAGGTATAATAGGTACCATTTTTTTATTATCTACTTTTTTATTAATTCGTCTTTTACAATTCTGTTAACATCAACCTCAATATTAGTAGTAGCTAGACGCAGTGCATGTTTAAGTGAAGTATCTGTCAATGAACACCTCTATTTCGATTTTATAAGCTTCATTGTTGAATATGCACTTTCACAAAGGTCGGTACTGCCCATCATCGAGCCCATTTTTAGCCCGAAATTAGTTTTGGGAAAGAGAAGATAAAAAGATTTTGCGGGCCGCAACAATTCAAGCCGCGGGCCGCATGCAGGCCCTGGTTTGGACAGCCCGGGTCTACACAACAGTAGGCAGTCATGTTTTGTACGGAATTTGTTAACTTAACTAAATACATTGACAGTTTTTGTATTTTTTTTAAAATAAATATGAATTTTCTTCAGCTCAACTGTATAAACAAAATAATAGAAATCTGCTGTTATGCTTGCATTACGCAGAAAAAACTGGACAGATTTCATGTTTTTTTTTTATTTTTACTTCTTAGACAGTTGGTCCTTATCTAAAAAAACATGACGATATTTTTATTTTTATACAGTTATTAAAGTTCTAATAAACTATGATTTTATATGCATTACGCGTTAAGAGCTGTGTGAACTGGAGCAAGCAGTGTGCTGCGTATACGAAGGAGAAGCGAAGTAAACGGTTAAAATTGTTTATAAAAATATCGTAAACAACGGAAATTTTTGCTTTTTTTTCTTTTATACATAAATTATATTGTTGAAATGACAAATAACGCGGATGAAGTCACGGGTATGAAACAGTATTCAATATAATTACTTCATTGTCTATTTAAGTGGCAGCGGTTATCATGTATTATAATACATTAATTTTCAACCAAGTTAGCATCGTTTATATTAGTAATAATTTGCGGTCCATATTTCTAGTTTGAGTTTGAGAAATTGCGTTATAACATACATATTTTGTATTTTTTTTTTTATTGTAGCACGACAAAGTGACTGCACTATACCTGATGGTAAGCATAGTACAATCCAAAAACAGTGGTGACCACCGAGAGACAGATCATCCATCGTCGGTCGCCGCTGTCATGCCGGCCATAATGACGAAAGTCACCTGGTACTGGATATGCACAGGCTGATCCCGAAACGTGACGCACAAAAGTGAGTCACTATGACGGGCTTTTTCGCCATGTACATGGTGGTTGCGACCCAGTCGGGCTGTAAAACCCTACCACCCCTCAAATTTGCGATTTACAATCAACCGCTTCACTATTCTTATTTTTATATTTTTTTATTATTTGTAAAAATATAACAATATAACAGCTTAACTTGTAACAATATCAGCATCTTTTTATTATATTATATTGAATCGCATACTTTTTAAATGTAAAATTTTGGGAATAAGATAAATGAATGAATATCTAAAAACACTCAGCCTTACCTTAAAAAAGTATTGACTCGGTTATTTTTAACTTGAATATCTAACGACTAATGATTTTAAACAGTGATAAGATTGTTTGACTAATGGTCTCAGTACTTGAATGTTAAATTCAGAGTGATATGGCAAAGGTGAGTAAACGGATAGTGGTTGAAGTCGAGATTACATCAGCTCTTTTGTTCTGCTTATACAAAGCAATCGTAAATTCACCTGAGAATATACCTAGAACCACTTTTTGAATATAATCTTACATATGGTATCTACAATTCGATTGAAAGTAAGAAAACTTGTTTATACTCTATTAGCATGCCCGGCGGACGTTGTCCTGCCTTGATAATATCCTAAGAGTCATCCGCATCACCACCTACCGGATTCAATTGTCAATCTAAAACATTCTTGAATACACCTAAATAAATAAAAAAAATCATCGAGATCTGTCCAGACGTTTGGAAGGAGTTCAATCACATACATATGAACTGAAGAACTATATACATAAAGATAAGCTTTAGCGTTTAACGACAATGTTACCAGACGCTAAATATCATCATGGTCTAAGGTGACAAACAAGCTAAACCTAGTCCAGTTCTAGGTCCAGTTGAGATAGATAGACATTAAGGCGCGGGCGAAAACTAGTCGTCTATATCTTCTATTCATATAATAAGAATGTAAATCGAACGAGCCTGTACTTTTTCTATTTTCGTGAAAAAAAATCGATGTAGGTGTCTAATCTAGGAATAAGTAATTTCAATCATTTTTAGAAACGTTTGTATGTCTGTTTGTATGGACACGCATCACTGCTAAAGTATTAAGTTTACAAAAAAACAACCTTACAAAGAAAAGCATATCGTCAGGAATAACTTTGTCTTTGTTTCATTAAAATCGGTCCACTCTATCAAAAGTTATTGTAATTTGAATGACGGCTCGAGTTAAGTACGAGAGAAGAGTTATTCTATACTAATATTATAAAGCTGGAAGGTTTGTTTCTTTGCTAGGTTGAACCCGCTAATCTCAGGTACTACTGGTCCCATTTAAAAAATTCTTTCAGTGTTAGATAATTCATTTATCGAGAAAGGCTGTTATATATTATCACACTAAGACCATTAGGGCCGGAGCACCAATGAAGAATGGTTCGAAATCTTTTTTCCCCTTTTCAGAGCTTCCGCTGCGTGTTAGTATTACCCCAAAGTAACTATTCCACGTGGAGAAAGCCGCGGGCAGTAGCTAGTATCTTAGAAATACTTATATCATTTAGAAACAACAGAAGAATAGTTTCCGTGAATACAATATGAAAGCCTAAGATCAGGTAAACAATATATTACGAAGAAATAAATAGGTTATTAATCTATATATTTAGGCACGCAAATCTCCTAAATTGGGTACAAAATACTTCTTAAAAATATCTTCACATAACAATAAGAAATAATGTAGCCATGAAATCGATGACCGCCTAGAACATTCCGTGACTTAGCTGAAACACGATTAATCAATTTCAACTCAATGATTTTTAAAAATCCAATTAAAATAAAATAGCGTGTGAAATTGCTCATATGTAGATCATATTTTGAGGTCGCTGATAAAATAATAAAACTTTGAAACCAATATTCTAACAACTCTAACCCTATTATTGTTTAATCGATCTATTTTGAACCCTCGGTAATATACATTTTCATCCCAACATACAGATTATCTCAAGTCTTCAGCATCAGCATTTGATCTTAAACACTCGGTTTCCAGCTTGTTTGTACACAACGTAATGTCTGTAGGTGGTAGAGCCAGGCAGAAGCTATTACTGATTTTAGTATGAATGGGTCAGGTCGGCCGGAATAGTACCACCCTCTCCTAGAAAACCGACGTGAAGCAACTTGCATTGTTGCGTTTCGTTCGGTCAGCGAAAGCGCCGATGACCCACCTACCCTCCTCTTCCCTTTCTCTTGTTCTCCGGTGCATCCATGCATATGACAAGCAGAAGGGATTGGATGTACAATGTCACAGAGGCACCAGTTAAAAATATCACAATGGCAAATAGAGAACCACTAGCTGTTAGAGGAATTGGATGTGTAAATATAAATCTAAATCAGGAAGACAAAATACAGTTGACAAATGTTTTGTTTGTACCAGGTTTAGCAGCTAATCTCCTTTCAGTCAGCACCATTGTGAAGGGTGGACACAAGGTAATGTTCAATAATATAGGTTGTGAGATTAGACACAGCAGTGGGCAGTTTATATGCTCTGCCACACTTGTCAATAACTTGTACATTTTGAACAGTAAAGAAGAAAAAGCTCATGAGTGTAAATTGTAATGATACTTATATATGGCATCTGCGGATGGTACATTTAAATGTTTCAGATGTAAAGAAACTATCTGGTAGTGTTGAGGGTGTGATTCTGACTCAGGATATAAGTAATGTCACCTGTACCCATTTAGAAGGTAAATAAACTTTATTACAAAGTATTTTATACCTCTGTATGACACATTTTCCATAGAGCCACATAAGTCTGAATGTATTAGTTCTAGCAGTTTTGTCGCTCTGGAACCAACATTTTAAAATGGGAATCTGGTTTACCTTCTAAACAATGGGTACAGGTGACATTACTTATATCCTTACATAGATGATTTTACACGAATGGTACATGTTTATTTTCTTAAAGATAAAATGAGTGTTCTAGAGACTTTTATAGATTTCAAGATGAAAGTAGAGAATGGATTGAACCACAAAATTAAAAATATCCGTACTGATAATGGCAAAGAGTACTGTAATTATAATTTTGAGAAATTTTAGTCAAATCATGGTATTATTCATGAGACCTCTACTCCGTATACTCCACAGCTCAAATGGCATGGCAGAAAGAATGAACAGAACTTTGGTTGAACGAGCTAGATGCATGTTATTCTATGCTGGCCTGGAGAAGTGCTTGTGGGCCGAAGCTGTAGCAACTGCTACATATGTTGTAAACCGATCTCCAACAAAGGCATTGGGAGGTAAAACTCCCTATGAGATATGGAAGGGAAAGAAACCTAATCTATCACACATGAGAATGTAGGTGGTAGAGCCCCACTGAAGCTATTTTTGGTTTCAGCATGAATGGGTCGGCTCCTCCGGGGTAGTACCACCCCTCTCACAGATAACCGGCGTGAAATAACAGTGCTTGCATTGTTGTGTTTCGTTCGGTCAGTGAGAGAGCCGGAGGCCCACGTCCCTTCCTCTTTCCTTCTTTGCCTTTCCTTCCCCTCCCCCTTCTCCCATATACAGGCTGGCAACGCACTTGCGACGTCCCTGATGTCGCTAGTGTCTATGAACGGTGGTGATCACTTAACATCACGTGACCCACCAGTTCGTTTGCCTCCTTTGATATAAAAAAAAAGAATATTTGGATCTGTTTCTATGGTTCATATACCAAAAGAAAAACGCCAAAAGTGGGATAAAAATCACTTAAAATGATACTGGTGGGCTATTGTGAAAACTCTAATGGATACCGTGTAATGGATATTAAAACACACAAAATAATAAATATTAGAGATGCTGTTTTTATAAAGAATTATAATGAGAATGTGAGTACAGCCGTGCAATCTGTAACTAATGTTCCAGTTGAACAAAGTCAACCAGACAGTTCCAGTTCTGTTTCATCAGTTAGTGAGATATCAGGAAGTACTTGTGATAGACAGATACAAGAAATACACACTAAGGAGTCTACACCAGTAATATATTGTAAAGACTCAGATATACAAAAGAGTTGTAGTGAAGACTCAAGTGAGAATGACACTGATACTGGAGAACGGTATGAAACTTATTGTGCCCCATATACAATGAGGCAGGACTATAAATCTAATGTTTCTGTAAGACCTATACAGACCAGATCACGGAAAAATCTAAATAAGATCGAAGATGGTAACAATATTTATTTATGCTTGTTTACTGACACAACTGATCCACAAACTGTTGAGGAGGCTCTGCTATCACCACAAGCCACAGAATGGAAAAGGGCCATGGATGAGGAATATAATTCCTTGATGAAAAATAAAACTTGGAGTTTGACCAACCTACCTCTAGGTAAAAAGGCTCTAACATATAAGTGGGTATTTTAAACAAAGTCTGATTAGTGTGGAAAAACTATATGTTACAAGACTAGACTTGTGATAAAAGGGTATGCACAGAAAAAGGGTACAGACTATGAGGAAACGTACTCACCCGTTGTAAGGTATACAACTATTAGATACTTATTTGCTTTACCTGCAAAATATGATTTAGAGCTTGATCAAATGGATGCTGTGTCCACTTTTCTGCAAGGAGAGATAGAAATATTTACATGCAGCAGCCAGAACAATATAAACAAGAATCATAGGTATGCATATTACATAAATCAATATACGGTCTGAAGTAGGCCAGCAGGCTGTGAAATATTAAATTAAATAATGTTTTACATGAGTTAGGAATGCAACAGTCTAAGACAGATCCTTGTGTTTATTTTAATGTAGAGAAAACACATTTATAGCTGTCTGGGTTGATGATTTAATTATATTTACTGCTCAACAGTCTATAAAAGACTTTTAAAAAATAAAATTAAAACAACACTTTCAAATGAAAAACCTTGGCCCGGCAAGCCAGTGTGTGGGTTTACATGTTACCAGAGATGGAGACAGGAAAATGTTGAATCAAGAAAAATATTAAAAACAGATCCTAGCTAGATTCAGAATGTCAGACTGTACACCTGTGAAAACACCAATTGAAGTTGGTATAAAATTTAACGAGGACATGGGAGTAGTAAAATTAACTGAGAGCCCTTATCAACAAGCTATTGGCTCTTTACTCTATATAGCACAAGGTATTAGACCTGATATATCATTTGCTGCGAACACATTGAGCAGGTATAACAAGGATCCTAAAACTACACATTGGTCTGCGGTAAAGCGAATTTTTAGATATCTGCAAGGCACAATAGGCTTAAAATTGATTTACACCAAAGATGGTAATGAGAAAATCACAGGATATTGTGATGCAGATTGGGGAACTGATGTGCAAGACCGTAAGTCCTGCATGGATTATATTTTTATGTTTCAGGGTGGTGGTATATCATGGAGGTCTCAGAAACAACAAACAGTTGCTTTATCAACAGCTGAAGCCGAATGGCGATGTCTTCTGCTGCACAGGCGTTGTGGCTGCAGCAACTGCATACTGAACTTGGGCAACGGCAGAGCACCTCACTCGTCATCTTCAGTGACAACCAGAGTGAGATAAAACTCTCTATCAGTGATTGTTATTTACCTAGATCTAAACACAGACATTCGTTATCACTTTTTAAAGGACCATGTTAGCAATTTACAAATAAAGTTTTGCTATTTAAAGGGTGAACAGATGATTGCAGACATTTTGACAAAGGGTAGTGACAAACATTTGTATTGTGTAACAAAAATGGGGTTGCGTTCCAGGGGGGGGTTGTTAGTAAAAATGGAACGCAACCAAGATTAGATCTATTTTATTGCAACTGGCGCTTGTGTGCATCTGTCATTTCTTTTCTTCTTCCTTGTGCGTAATAAACCAGTGTTCAGATATTTATGCAGTTTTATTATACCACAATAGCCTATATTACTACAGAATCTGAGTGACAACAAAAGAGATATCTTATTTTTATATTTTTGTTTGTATAAAGAATGCTAATTTTGTGAGGCAAACCTAACAGTTTAATTACAATTAAAAATGTTTAATTAACTAAAAAATTAACAAGATAAACTACTTCAAACAATACAGTCAATACTCAAAACGTCTAATTTTTAAAATTTTTATTATATATAACATATAATTAAATTAATCGTACTCTTAAAACAATGTCTCTTTAGACAACTTCATTCAAAATAATAGTGAATTCAGCTCCTTAAACAGTTGACAAAAACCGAGTCTATAATTGCGTTCAGTAATTGCGCGGGCGTCGCTAGCTAGAGACAGACTCAATCGACAATTCATCGACCTATTTTAATGACCACAAGCTGTGCATTTTTTACCAAATAACATTTACAAAGATCAGTCTGAATATTATACACCCACGTAAGCGAAAAATTTATACCATTCATTTGAATAACGTCAAATTTCAGGCCATTTGTTTTAAACAATAGAATATTATATCGATATATTCGCCGGATTAAATAAATTAAGTCACATATCGTATTTATTTATGTGTCATGTTAATAAAAATACAATCATTGGAATCGGTCACGAAATATTTATTTACTTAATTTGTATATTTACCTAACTAATGTTAGCTTTACAAGCTTACGAACGACCAGCTGCTATGCGCAAATGTCAAATAATATAGACCAACTCTTACCCGCGTCTTTACACACGTTATTATAGATTTGAGAGACCGTACATTTTATTTTTGATGAAAGGTACTTTATGTCCTTTTATGTACTCCTTTCATATTGTATACAAAACTTTACGATAACCCTCAAGTGCATATGGTTACCAATTGTCAGCATTATATTTTCACTTCATTTTATTCAAGTGTAAGGAATACACTTGAAGAAAATTATCTATACTTTTATAAGGATATAAAAGTATGTTAAAACTTTAGAAATTATCTTACGTGTGAAGTAGAATATTGACATTACTTTTGACGAGTAACGTGTATTTCTTTGTTATTGTTTTAAAAACAATTTCAAAACAAAAATCATTAATTTAAGGGTCACGACATAAAAACAAAAGCCTCACAATCACATTTACAATATTAGGACTAGATAAGACTACTACGCTTCCACGCGCCACCATAAAAGTTTATCATTAATTATTTGTTGCAATAAATAATTGTGTAAATAATTTTGATATATTGTGTTAATATTCTCTAAATTCGGTTTTCTAAATATTTTTTATATATTGTGTAAATATTCTCTAAATTCGGTTTTCACGGTTGTCGATTGAACAATATAGAAGTGTATGTAATACACCGCCATCTAGTTTCTAGCTATAGTAAAATACATAAGTAACATTTTATTATATGTCCTAACTTTCATTGTGATAAACCAAAGGGAATTGAATCTGTTTTTAATACATATTAACCTTTAGAGCTACGATAAAGGTTATCTTTTTATAATCAGTGAATGGACGTATTCATTTAGGTGTAAAAATAAAATGGTAGACGATTTACGAAGCTAGCACGGTGGTCGAATACCATGCAGAGAATCCCAGTAGGTGATAAATAAGTATTTATCTCGATACATCGACACGTGAGACCGCCGCGCCGCCGCACCGACTCATGAGAAACGCAGATTGATTACCGACACTCCCTATTACACACTATCTAGGTACTTGTGTTACAAGTAATTGTTACATGTGAATTGACTTTCTAAAAATATTGTATTACTCACCTGCATTTGGATTGATTTTTAATTTGTTTATCCAACAATAATAACCTTAAAAAGAGTTTTATTTTAATTAAATTTTAGTGTTATCTACCTAGTCTACATAAATAAAAATCAATTGCCGTGATTCGTAGATTAATCTGTTTGGCTATAGAAATTCACAGACTAAAATATATCCCGCGCAGATTTCTTCAAGCTGTATTGTTCCATTTTAAAAATAGATATATAAGTAGTTCAATTATTCATAATATCATTGATGTAGTTAGTTTTTTTACTTTATTTTTGGCAATTAATCTTTAAGATTATTACTGCCATTGTCGCGCAGTCAATAACATTACAAGCATAGTGCGATTACTTCAATAATAAGCGTCGTGTGAGTCAATATTCTAACAAAATGGTGGATCCCTTATTAGAACCTTCCTGGGAGTTTTGGTGGCATCTCAGAATTTCATGCTCCGTGGTATTATTTTCCATTCGCTTAACTTATGAACAATAGAGTAACTATATTACGTAAAACACCACCAAATTTGCAAAATATAGAGTCAAATAAAATAAGATTGTAAATAAAATATAAAACACACTACATGGCAGACTAGGAACCCGTCAAAAACTCTATTTAGTTAGTTACATGTATTTGAAATGTATATAGAATGGTTAATGAAGTGACTAATTAATATAAATCATGTACAGAAAATTGACGAATTTACGTTACAATGAATTTACTGTTTTTTTAAATTATTCTTTGCTCGCAATTTCATATTAATGTAGACTTGAGCCATTGCGTACGAACAGTAGTTTTTCTCGATTAGTTAGTTTTCTTAAACGGTACGTAAACATTACATACGTCACGCCCGATTAGTACAGCAAGTACTGAGCAGCTTGTGTCGAAAACGATATATTTTTTATAATAATCACATTCTACAATTTGATCGCCTTTTTAATATATTCATTCTAGTAAAAACCAGTTCATAAATAATGACGGGGATTGAGATGTCACCGATTACTTGAAAGCAGCTCTAGTTATTATTTTCTTACGCTATTTTTTGTATTAAAAGCAGCATGACGACACTATGCCTGATTATAAGCATTGTCCAAACAACATTGACCACCGAAAAATCCGATTTTATTTTCGAAATTGACCTATCAAAGTCTTAACAGCTTCATCTGACTACCGAAAAATCCACAATCCATCATCAGGAACTGTTTTTATTTTAGTTTTCGATTCTCTTGATGAAACGTAGTATAGTACACAGTATATTTATTATTCTTTTTGGTAGCGACCACAGCGGGTACCGAACCTTACTTGCTTAGTACAGTTCACTATGTCTGCCATATCTGTCATGCTACTAAGGCTGTCAGACTTAACTGTTATATCCAATAGAAAACCTCTTGTTATATAATCTACTATTAATGTATGGAAATATAAATATTATGTATAGACAAGAGTCATTCACTAATTATTTTTGAAATGAAAATCCTATAGGAGAACTTTGAAATTCAGATCGACAACCTTTTTGTGTGACGAAAAATGGTGGAGATAACACTGTGCCAGGTAGAGCGGGAGCAATATCTCCTATACGGCAGACAGTGTAACGATTGCAGAACTGGTTTTTCTGTATTACAAAAGTTTCACTTTTATCATGTGTCTCTACGACACACTACGATTTTTTTTAAATATTATTTCGCAAAACATCGTCTCGAAACTGCTTTAATATTCTTTACCGCGTAATTTTCGACAATGGCTCCGACGCAGCAGACCGTTCACCAGTTTATTACAAAAGATATATTATGTCATATTCACACAAGCTTATACAAAATAACAAAAAAATTAATTTCTAAATAAATACGAATGGAAAAACAGATTCGTTTCGCTATAGGTCATATTAAACTGGTTCTGTTAAGGTTGCCATTACGAAATATTTTATAATATTATGCAGCACACTCATCTCTATTTTTAATAATGCTATTTATTTTATTCTCATCACCGACAAGCATAAAACTTATAAAAACGTCCTATTTAAATTAGATACCTATGTGTTTTTAATTCAGCATAATAAATTTGTCATCTATAGATATACATTTCCTTTATTATATATAATGTATTTATAAGTTTACTAAAATTAATTTCATTTCTGAAGCCAAATTATGAATAAGAATTTTCGTGTTCAACAACATTCACATTTTCCTAAAAGTTTTTGTGTAATTTTAATATAAGCACCAACTAGTGGTTCTCTAGCGGTCGAATTCGATTATAATTCATTAAATATATAAAAGTTTCAATATTATTGAGGTTTTTCCCAAAGAGTGTACAAATATTGTAGATTAATATACGTAAGGATCATAAAATATGACGAATAGTGGCATAAATGAAGGCATCGGTTTGTTGATTTAAAAAAATCGAGGCAGTCATAAGGACTGTCGATAGAATTAAAAACTTAATATAATAGAGTAACAGTTTTCTGTTTTAAATTTTAAGTTAATCATCGTGTGAATTATTTCAATTTCTTAATCTGTTAAAAGAAATTATTAAGATTAGTCTGGTTTTCATGTCTATTGACATACGGAGCAATAATAGTATACATTCTTATAAAGTTTATTAACCATTAATACCAATGATAAGTTTCAAAATATCAATATTACATATACACAAGCCATTATACTAGGCGTCGCTACTATAACGCAAACGGCGCAAGCGCAATATGCTCCGTCACGCTTGAGTATGTCATGACACAAAATTGTAAATTTATCTCCTGCCAAAAACCGCTTAACGCGCCTTAAGAAGCTTACACGTCAAAAACGAATAGCTCTTAAACACTAAAGGTCTTCAATAACTTCTTAACAAAAAAATAATAAAAAAGACGTTTGAGAAACAGAGGACGAAAATGTACTGAACGGTTTTATCTTTGTCTACTTTTATTTAGATATTCTTCGGAACGTCTTCTATTCTTAATGAATCCTCTTCAAGTAACATATAAACCTTACATATAAAACTTCATAATGAAAACAGTAATCAAATGCTTCATTTGTTTCGTGATCATTTTAGACGTTCGATTACCTATTCAAAATGATCTCTCCGTGGAATAGTAATAAACTGTAGCGACAACCCTGCCGTGGTTGGCGGCGGGTTTGACAAAGGGAGGCAATTTGAACGTATCTGGCAATCGGTCGTGACTCATCCGTCTATGGCGATTATCTGGAAACAATATGGCGCCGTCCGCTATCGTGAGTTTTGGTGTCCTCTCAAGCTCTCAAACAACTGTATACCTTCGTTTCGAAATCATAATGAGATAGTAACGCGGATTATTTTTTGTTGCGATCTTTCGTAAAATAACATCGTATTCTGTTGTAGAATCCCAAGCGAGCTGAAGTTAGTGCCTGAAATGTTTTATTATTTCTTTGTAGGCAGTGCAGTAGAGTTTGGATTGTCGTGAAAAAAAAAATATAGATAATGTCATTAACCTGAGTGTTGTTTGCAATGTTTTTATAAAGTGAAAGATAGGTACATTAATTATTTAAGGTGTTTCGTGATTCGTTTTTTTTTCACGGGAACTGCTTATTTTATTTTATTTCTAATTTTCATTTTCTTAACTGTATTCTTAACAATAGTTTTTAATCTGTGTATCGATTATAAATGATCTGCTTTAAGTTCCAACTAAAAAGGCATGAAATTTAGTCCAATTATAACTAGAAAATATCCTCGTTCTGCCTATGCAAATTTGATCAAAATCTATTTAATCCTTTCGTAACTTAGCAAAGACAAATAAGATTTACTTTTTCAAATTTAATTTATATTAATCTGTTGGCTGACTTTTAAGTCGCAGCGTAACTAGAAATAAGTAATAACCTCACAGATTATAAAATAAATCCATGAAGTTTCATTGTGAATTAAAACTACAAAATAAAATTTGAAAATATTCATATACTTAGATGCACCACACCATTCACAAAATATGTTATAAAGATCGTGGACAAATGTCATAGGTACCTATCTTAAAAAATCGTATCATAAATCGTGCGATTTCTTGAAATGACTTAATTACTTAATCCTGTGAAAGGAAGTGAAAGGATATATTTACGAACCGAGAGATCGTAAGGAACACTTAGTAATTACTAAAACACGAAATGTATTACCAAAGTTAGGTTTTGTTACAACCTTGTTTATAGATGCACTGCACAGTTTACTACGATAACACAGAGTGATCGTGTATAAAGATTATAAGGAATTATTGAAAGAAAAATGAATAGGCTCGTAATTTTACATACCATTGTTAAATCTAGCAAGGAAATTATTTCTGCTTCTTCTTCAATTTCTTATTTCATTATTTCAATTTCTTCATTTTTTAATATACTATATCAACATCGTAATATTTTATGACGTCACTAACTTAATAGGAAACTTAAATTAATGACCAAAACCTATATTATTTAAACTATTTATAGGGTCTAGAATCTAGCAGAACATAATACGTATTAACACTATATGTAAGCTACAGTGTCTACATTATGCTAGAAATAAAAGCGACGGTATAAATGAATACTAATGATTATTTAATCTCATATACATAATACACAACATTATAATAATATAGACGGATGGAAATAAAGAGAATTTTACCAATAGCAATATTTTTTGAGGTAGTCTGAACATGCAAAAATGGAGCTCAAAATGGGCAAGACATTACAAATCATCATCATCATTACCCTTATCCCACCCAAGTAGGGTCGGCACAACATATTTTCTTTTTCCATTCTCTCCTATCAAATGTCATCTCAGTATTCACACCTTTTACGCACATATCATTTTTCACACAAACCATCCACACCTTTTTCGGTCTTCCTGTACTCGTATATCCATCCACCATCATACTCAACATTTTTCTAGCTATATGTTTTTTATCTCTCCTCATGACATGCCCATACCATGCTAACCTATTACTCCTCAGCTTCTTTGTCACTGGTGCTATTTTTAAACTTCCTCTGATATACCCATTCTAGTCACACCACACATTCGCATCTCTGCCACATGTAATTTTCTCTCATCCGTCTCTTTCGTAGCCCAACACTCGGATGCATACAGCATGACAGGTCTTATCAAGACATTAGAAACATAAGAATTATATTTATATGTATAAATGATATAGATACTATGAGTATAAAAGGGTTGTATCTTTATTCGTACATCTATTGATAATTTTAAAACTAACAGTAAGATATGTTCTACAACATCGAAAACCACTAGCTACTGCTTATCTATTATTTTCAATAAATGTCTACTCTAATATTTCATTTTCATTTAACACATAGTTAATGATATACACGAATTTAGTATCAATTTATAGAAATTACATTATTTACAATAAATAAATAATTAGACATAATGCATATAAAAGATCTGGTTTGTTTACCGAAGCTTATCAAAATTCAGATGGTTAAACAGGATAAGATAAACTACACTATTGAACATAACTGAATAATTACCCGCTTATTTTACTAGCCCATTGTCCAACCTACGCGGTAAAAAGACTCCGTGTGCTTTTCTTGATTCAACTCAAGATTATCTGTACTTATAACCCTTTTCATTCATGCCCGCCAGCAAAAATATAAAGGCTAAACTCGTGCAACTATTTTTAAATCTTTTGATAAATAAAGAGGTTTATTAAAAATTTGAATATCTTTTAATAATTCTGAGATATTTAGATTATGTTTTAAGAACATTTGATGAGATTTTATCATTTACATAGTTATAAAACATATTTTATGCCGACAAAAATGACAACAGAACAATATTTTAGGTAAGTATTTAAAATAACGTTTTAAATGCTATTAAACAAACAGAAACTATTTTTAGATAAATAAAATTCCGAGTCATTAAAATGTCCCAAAGTGATCGAGGAATAAAAAATATGACGCCAGTGCTTTCGATGAAAGTCCACAATGTATAAGCCTTTTTGCGTTCTTTACAGAAACTTTACGTATAAAATCAGTCAACACTTAACGGAATGTCGGTCTATTGCAATTGAAAGCTAATCTCTTTAAAGTTTAATCACATATCAGCGGGTCTCATAACAAATAATAGTAACAGTAAAACTGTATGAAAAATAAACCCAATAATTAGAAAAATGATTCCATTAAAGTTCTAGCTCCTAATGCTGCGATAACACAAACAGTACAATTTAACCTCAGACTTTTTTGAAGTTATAAAAATAATTAAGCAGTCCCGAGAACATCTGACTAGAGAACCGAGATTATGTTAATTAGAATTGAGATTAGGTTGACACCATGAATTACATTATTAATGTTATCCATGCACCATTCATAGAAACGGTTACAACTGAGAAATTTTATTACTGGTAAAACCAATCTTTACAAGACTTAAAAAAAAAGTCAATAATCCTTATATAGAAAATCGAGGACACAATGTTGCTAACTCGTAGGTGGGATGTTTAGCGTCTTCAACTCAATTCTATTTAGTACTTATTTACCATAAACATGTCTATGAGTAAAAAAGTGAAAAATAATTCAATCGAAAGTTATCGAAAACCTTTCAAAGAAGTAAATATTACATCTGTAAAACCTCGCCTATATATTTGTATTTCCATAGATGATGTAGTAGTTGACTTGTATACGATGAATAAGACTCCCAATTTTTGACATGCATCAGATTTAGTTTATCTCGTAAAAATACAGTTACAAATAGAACAATATATATATTTTTTGACGTACCTTTCTTTCGAGGGCTGAAAATAAAGTAATAGTTCGATTCACAAGTAATAAACACTGTTCACATTCAACAACACATCAATGTAAATTTACTTTTGAGTTATTATTTTTGTTTGAAGACCGGACGATTCAGGTATTTTGAACCGGCGCGGCGGCGTCTTGTTCGCAACGGAGCACCGCGTGCATTTCAATGGATGAAAGTGTAAACCGTCGTTTTTGTATAGCGCCTTCTCGTTCGAGCTTGTGCGAAGAAAAAGGAGAGGAACTCGCTAGGAGTCCAGTTCCACTATTCGGTGGCGCGGTTACTTCGCCCACTAAATCTTTTGTGCTATAAACTTTAGACTAATTTCCTAAGTAACTTAAAAAAAAAGTCGTGGCAGCCACAAGCACTGCCGTCAGAATTGAATATTTAAAATACTGGAGATTAAATTGCGGTCTTTTGAATTTTTAAATTAATTATAGTGTGAATTATCTAAATCTCATAATTTGTAAATGAAATTATTACCATAAGTTTCTCTTTCTCATATCTATAGGCTTACCGAATAATAATTATATAATTTCTTATACAATTTATTAACTCATCAAACATATGATGATGGTCTGCACAATCTCGATACAAAAAATATCAATATTAGATATATACACTCTTATATTACGCGTCCTTAGTATGACAAAAATCACGCAAGCGCAATACGGTTGGTCACGCTTACGCATGTCATGACGCGCAATTATAAATTTATCTCCTGCCAAATATAGTTTAATTAAAAGTATAAAATAAAACAACCGAATATAGATGTTTATTTTTATTTTCTTCCCATAGATGGCAAGAACCAGAGTAGCGAGCAGAGTCTCACATAATAATCAAAATGGTAACTATTTTCAGGGATAACCACATCTAAACAAAGAAAATTTGAATACAATCTGTTTAATTTCTACATTATACGACAACTCAGTAAACACATGATAATTAGAGTATATCTCAAACGCTATGTGGATGTTAAAACAAGGGACATGTTTACTGAGAATTTTTACATGACAACAGTTAAAACATGACATTAATGTGACACGTGCAGTACGAGATCCGAAATTAATGTCATATGTTTACTGTGAATTACATATTTTAAATTTTTGAATAGAACAACCAAATCACAATGCAATCTGTTAATACGCCAAATAATTTACGTGCAATATCCCTTGTGTAATGCTCTTACCCCGGCCTATACAAACTATTTTTAAATGTCTAATGATTTTTTTAATGAAATTTCTTAAAGGAAAAAAATGACAGCTGTGTAAACAAATATGCACGTAACCAAGGCTAATAACTAGCAATCGGTTACGAGCCGACTTGTATACTAAATATTGACGAAAGAGCCTTTATGCATAAAAAATTAATTCGCTTTAACTACAAGACTTTCGTGTGCCGATTTATTTTTGCTACGTGTCAAAAATTGTACAGAAACAATAATTGTGTTGCCTGGCATTAATTAATGAATTTGAAAAATCTACTTTCATGAAAAAGTTTTCGTAATAGCCAAATGTAAAAAAAAAAAACAATTTTTGAATATACTAACAATATTATCGACGCGAGCTCATTATAACCACTTACGAGATATGATGTGGCTTCAAAATGAGTTTAAATAGGGACTAATAATTTTGAACGACTCGTATGTCTGTAAATTGTTTATCACGTGCTGATTAAGTTTTTGATAAATATATCTGTAATACAAGTCAATTCAAACAGTGTGTCAGCAATAATACTATTCGACACAAATGCGTCAGCTACGCGGATGTTGCAATAGTTTTACTGCCATCACAATATTGAGACAAAGCTTGCGACGGACCGATGTTTGTTATTCGCCGAGATGTTACTTGTCCCCTCTGTTTTAGCACCGTTGCAAGCTTGATTAGTTTTTTTAAACAATAAAATTGTAAAAAAAAACATTTTATCCACAGCTGTTCCGGATAATATTATATCTCTTAGGCACATTACATTACGATTGATCGCTAATCAAACATAACATTACATGCGACTTCAATCTAGTTTTTTTTTCTTTTTTTTTGTGTATTTTTAACTTTTTTTTTCAAGGTATTCTTTAGCGAATATCGTTAATGCAATAAGTACAATATGAAATTATATGACAGAGAAAATAATGATAGATTACGTGATACAAAAATGAATTTAAATTACATGACTTTAAAATACCCAACCGCACTAATGATGTTAAAAAAATGATACATAATAATGACTTCACACCTGAAATAAAGTATTCCGTAAATAGATGAAATTGTTTACACGCGAACAAGAAACTACAAATATTTCAGATAACGAAGTTAACAATGAAATTAGCCAAAATATAACAAGTTTAAACAAAAATGAAAAATTCTATACATTACTATCATGGCAATAAAATATATACAGTTTTATTTTTTTTCCTTGCAAATTTTGCGGTGACATTTTTTTTTTGCTTTTTTTCGTTTTAAGGTAGATATATATACATATATATTGCAAACAGAAGTAAATCACGCTACTACATAAATATAAATATATAAAACACGACACATAAAATTGCTAAATATATGTATGAATATTTAATAATTATTTATTTATGAGAATGAAACTTAGCAAGGCGATTTAAAATGAAGAAAATATATACGATATATATTATAAATGTAAGGAATTATGAACAGAGGTGGTGACACTGTGCGGTCGAAACCATGCGACGTAACAAACCCACCACCTCTGCACACGGGAAAAACATCGAGACCTTTACGATCCCTCTATATAAAATAAAAAATATAACATACACTTCTTACGCTTTACATGAACTATAATAACAGTTACGGCTATATGAACTGTTTACAATTCACAAACGGATCTGTAAATTATTATACAAGATAACCACTGAATCTGTTCAGTTGATTAATAACTAATTTGACGTGAGATTAAAATACTGAACAGCGACAGTGGTATAATAATAGAACACGGGCATAGTTCCATAACGCGCGAGGGACACACCCGAGAGGAGGCAAAGGCACCTCTTCGAATAATCCTCCTTGCACTTAGCTGTGGGGCGCAATACGACCGCGACGCAGTTACGCTCGCTCCCCTCCTCCCCCCTTTGGGTTGGTTATTAACTAATTTAACGGGAGTTTAAATACCGAACAGCAACAACGGTTCAATAATAGAACACGAGCACAGTTCCATATCGCGCTAGGGACACACCAGAGAGGAGGCAACGCGCCTCTTCGAATATTCCTTCTTGCACTTAACCAAGGGGCGCAATGCGACCGCGACGTAGTGACGCTCACCATTAATCCCCTATAAACCTCCACTTCCACCCCCTTCCCAAAGTCAACCCTCTGTCGCCGTCGCCGTCCCCCTCCCAGAGTCAACCCTCCGCCGCCGCCCCCCTCCTTCCGCAACAACAACTCGATACAATCGCATCGCCGTAACCTTTCAGAGTCGCCGACGCGACGTTGCGGCTTCCTTTCGGATCGACCATAATCGCCGCCAACAAAGAACAGAACGGTTCACCGAAATAAAATTTAGAAAAAAAATTTGGTTCCTCATAAACGTTAACGACAAAAGAGAAATCTAACAAAAATATAATAATAGCTGTTCTACTTATCTTTTACATTAACAAAATTATTAAACGACTCCGGACGATATTATTGTAAGAATTATATTATAATCGTCCTATTGTTTCACGTGGAATGCTATCTCCCACGGCATTAAAAAAAAAACATTTTAATAATCAAATTTTGAAAAATTTTACAAAGTATATAGCCCCCAAATTAAAAATAAGTAGATGTGTATAATTTTTTGCCTTGGAACTGAGCGATAGCATTCCAGCAAAACATTCCTACATCAATACGAAATCTTTAAAACGAAAATATTGAACTAAAATTACGTTACATTAAGCCTCTCCGCCCAATATTCTACAATCATAAGATATCTTAGCACTCGTAGACATCTCTCCCGCCCTTAGCGCCATTCTCTCTGAAGACTGTAACGTTCGAATGTTTTTCTCTAACTAAATCTACTAATCATTATTGCTAATTTCCTATCGCTGATGTCAGATGAAAGCATAATTGCAAAATACATATAAGGGCTGTCATACAACACATATAATATTTAAAATACCAATAACCTGTATTCATACACATCTGTTATCCTGTGTAGCTTCAAACGACACCAAAACGATCGACTAATTAGTGGGCGATATATACATAGAAGGCGAGATGATAGGTCAAGGAAAGATATACTTTAAGCTTCGCCCTTTTGCAGTACGCCGGGGAAAATCTACTGCATTTTTATGAATTCTAAAATAATTAAAAGAGGCATTGCAAAAAAACTGCGGCACAACAGCGGTTTCTGTGACCTTTTGTCGGTAGAAGAACGCCGCGGCCGCAAGCGCCCTCGCGTTCACCTAACGCGTTAACGGTCGGTCTAACGCAAGTGTACAGCACGCCAGGAAACGCGCGTGCGGGTGCGTACACGCGGGCGCGCACCGCAACGCCGCGCTGTGACGCCGCTTGCGGTCCGCGCGCACCCCCTCCGCCTCCCCCCCGCCCTCCTCCGCGGCGCCCCCGCACCCCGGCTCCGTCGCCTCCGCCTCGCCGGCCGCGTACCGCGCGTGCGCCGCGCTGATGTCCGACAGTAACTCCTCCCACTCGCGCGACAGATCGTCCGCGCCGGTAGCGGACACGGTGGGCGGAGGCGCGGCGCACGCCGAGCAAGCGATCGCTTCGCCCCACACGGGATCGTCGCCGGCGCGCATCTTCTTGGCGGCGTGACCGCACTCCTCGCACGACCACACGTCTGCGGCCACGATGAACTCCGTCTGAACGGCGGCGTCGTGTTGCCGCATCGGGAACCGCAGCCGTAGCCCGGCGTCCTCGAGGTCGGGGCAACGCTGCTCGGCGGTCAAGTTCAGGCGGCCGTAGTCGATGGTCCGCGTCGCGCGGTACTCGAGGTATCGCTCGGCGACGGCTCCGATGTACATACCGCCGGATTCGCTGCGATGCTCCTCGACCGGATCGAGGTCGCCCCGGATATCAAACGTATCACCGTCGACATAGCGGTGTTGCTCGGCGTCGGCCTCGCGCTTGATCGGTCGGAAGTGCGTTCGCGTAGAGGTGAGCAAGTCCTCGCGGTCGCGCGGCACCGATTCCTGGAGCGTCGAGGTCGGTTGCGCGGCCGCCGGGAACAGTTCGAGCAACGGGAGCGGACGCAAGCGACGCGGTATCACCTCGACGAACCCGCTGGTGTCGCGGCTGTGGTTGAGCGCGATGAAGGAGCGCATCGTGACGGCGACGGTGGTGAGGACCTCGTAGAGCTCGACGCCTTCGTAGAACGCGAAGGACTGCAACTCGGCCGGGACGGGTTCGGGGGCGAGGACGATCGGTTCGACGTCGGTTATGTTGAGAGGCTGCAGCTGCTCGGGGAGAACCGAGACGCCGCGTTCGCATAGGAGCGGACCATCGTCGGCACTGAAACTCTCGAACGATACTGGACCGCTTTTCTCCTCAGTCGGATTGGCGAGCATATAGTCGGACGGGGACGCTAGTAATTCGTGGAAATCGATAGGCAAATCTTGGTAATCATCGTCGGGGGTATTCTGATCCCTCGACCAGAGTGCTTCGATGCTACTATCAAACTTTGCCTCGAACTTTGCATAGAGCTGCTCCTCGGTGGGGGAGAGCGGCCTCGACTCGTACTCCATCGGGATGATCCAGTCGGCGTCGAGATCGAGGCCGTCGTCCAAGTCGGGCACAATTGTTTCCTTCGCCACGATCTTTACGGTCGTCTCTCTTACATCATCATGGACCGTATTCTCACAAGTACCATAGCCTTCATCAAGTGCTATTGCACGGATAAACTCCTTTACCGGATCCTGAGTCTCCATATCCCAAACACCTTCGTACGTGACCCACTCCGGCAAACAATCCTTGCTGTCAAAAGACTTGCTATATGAATTCCAACGCTTTTTGTTTCTTTTCTGCCCGTTGTAAGAATTACGTCGTTCTTTACCAGCGAAATGTTTTTTATTTCTTGAATTCCACTCCTTAGTAAGAGTCAGTTCACATTGCATCTTGACTTTGTTGTCAGTTGCTGTCTTACGACACCATGCAGGTGCTGGTAGGTAGTATTGCAATGGTGACTCTTGACTTTTATGTAGAGCTGGAAACGCAGCGTAATATCGACGTACAGCCTCTGCTTGTTCAACTGAACACATGGGCATACCTTCTTGTGCAACACTTTCTTGATCCTTAATGTCCTGGAGTCTTGTACACAGCTGATCCACAATATTACCAAGATTTTGTTCCTGGAAATAAGGGTACCTAATATAGTACAAATTTCCATCAAATGTAATAACTGGTTGAAATAGCCGGCTTTAAGATAATTCTGTAAAGACAAACAGACACAGAAATGTGACCTTTGCCTACCTGAGCCATAATAACTAAAAAGATTAGGTATAATGTTTAACCTATCTTATCTGATGTTAAAGGATGATGTAGTCTAAGATGGTAAACACAGCAAACCTACAGGTGCTTGGCATCAAATTTTCAACTGAAGGATGGTAGCTAGCCAAGTAGACTTTAAAAAAATCCTACGATTATGCTTTGGTTTCATCATGGTTTTGGGGTGAAAGGGGTGTCGAATAACATCATAAGACTTGAGACACCCAAGTCAACCTCATCTGCATGTGGTGCACCCTGCTGAATAACGAACGAGGCAATGGCGCAAGCGGGGTGGTAGGGTTTTACAGCCCGACTGGGTCGCAACCACCATGTATATGGCGAAAAAGCCCGTAATAGTGATTCGCTTCTACGTGTCGCGTTTCGGGATCAGCCTGTGCATATCCAGCTTATTACAGGCCGGCATGATAGTGGCGACCGGCGATGGACAGTGTGTCAATCGGTAGTCGCTATTATTTTTGGATTGTACTGTGCTTACATCAGGCAACGTGCAGTCACTTTGCCGTGCTACAATAAAAAAAAAGCTGTTTTCCTTCACCAGAAACTCTGACTCAGTTGCAATGATTGGAACTTTAGACCATCAACACTGTTGAAAACTCTATCAATAAAGGCATCATCAAAAACAAAGAACATACAATGGTATGGTCCTGGTCACTCATATTAATAATATATGTTATGAATCAACACAGAGTATTAGTCTAGTTAAGCCATAAATGACCCCAGCTTAGTCATTTTGGAAAAAACAAAATTTTTTTTAAAGACTTTTCGAATTGACTACGCTATTGACCCAGCGAGGTCTTAACAGCTTCACTGAACTACTGACCTTTTTTTAAAGACCTATTTCAAGCTTACTTGATTATTAAGCTTGCAAAATAAAAAATAATAGCTCCAAAAATTAAGTATATGCTTATCATCCCTTTTAAATCATACACATATAATTATAAAAATCTCAATATATCTTGAAATAACATGTGGTAGAAGGGAAACAAGAATTGAAAGGGAAGTTATTAAATGATAATTTCATGAGTTATTATAAAAAAGCAGTTCATTTGTTTCTATGAGGTAAAATTTGGAACTATCTGATCTGATTCCAAAAATACACTTGTATAAAGTGATATATATCCTGGAGTGATGTTAGCAATGTTTTATCCTTAATTATTTTTATACAAAAAAAAAATTGGTATAAAATTATGGGCTTGTTGCTAGTATGCTTCTAAATATCCCCTACTTCTGATAGATATGTGAAGATAATGTAATATTACTTAAGTTTCATCACATTGCATATACTATATATACAAAATTAAGCTAATCAGTGCCGTAGATAAAATTCAGGGACTGCAACTAAAAGGATAAGCAGGCCAAATACTTACACATTTGATCAGATTAAACAGAAATAATTTATAAAGAACAATTTACACCACACTCATATCTTTGACTGGTCCAATCATTACTTGATATATTCATAAGATACATAAATAAATATGACAGGAAAAATTTAATAATGAACACAAATATGAAGCATTACAATATAGGAAATTCCAGATTGCAGATAATTGTAAAACTAAAAACAATCAGACAGTAGAATGAGGGCCTAGTGACAATAATAGTCACTATTATGAAAACATTAAAATAAAAAATGCATATATACATTTCATAAAATTTCAATAATTTAATAACTTTTTATTGTTTTAATTTGGTTAAAATTAAATTTTAAAAAATCTAAATCTTTATGTATATAGGGATATAATGTAACAAAAACTAAAAAGGCAATATGCTTTTGTTAACAATTAAACACTCATACAGGTAAATAATTATAGCTTGATATATAGGTATACTATTCTATTAGACAATTTTCGATTTAATTGTATTAATTTAGATAATCAAGAGTCGAAATTAAAAATTAAAGGGTTGAAATTGCAAGGATACCTATAAAAGTATATGCATTAGAAAGACTGTTTACAAAAATGAGTTTTTGGTTAAATGTCTTGTAGTAATTTTTATTTTTGCCCTATTTCACTCTACTGCATTAAAATTGGTAGCATTTTGCATAATACAATTTCATTATTATGCTCAAGTGAAGAATGTCTTCGGAGATAATATAATTGTCTAGAATGTTCTAACAAGAGAGCCATCATTTTGTTAGAACACTGTAGTAACCACAAGACACTTGGTGACATTTACCTATATGATAAAGCAGTAATATCCAATGGTGAGTATTAGTCACCAAAATATACTAAAAAAAATAAAAATAAGTGAATAAATAAATATTATAAAAATATATATTATTTTACAAATTTGCAAGCAAACAACCTATATATTAATTTAATATCACACACATATATATACTTCACAGGAACAAAAAGCAATTGTAAATGTAATTACATAAATAACAATAATAAGGAAACTAAATTTCCTAACAATAAAGATGCAATTAAAAATTTTAATGAATAGTTACTTACAAAAAAATAAATGTTACTATGTACAATCACAATGTATATATAGGATTGTATAAACAACAACAACTTGCTTTAAACAATGAAACAAAGAATGCCAAAACCCTAATAAAGAATGCAAATCAAAAGGGATTTCAAAGTCATATGCTGTTGTTCTATAGACAACATTTGTGAATGAGGATGTTTCCTTTGATACTGCTACTTAATATTTGTAACAGATATTCACAAACAGCAAATTAGTTATTAACAATTTTGACTAAAATCCAACCAAATGATTTTTGGCTTTTCCTCAGTCATGTTGTCTATAAAAAGACATAGATGAGAGGTAGAAATGCAAGACCGACCTTGTAAGAATTTTTATAACCATTAATTGTCTTCATTTTTATTATTCCCCAGTTATGATCACTTTCCAGTGTTATTGAGCACTTCATATCCTCTTGATTGTGAAAAAAACAAATAGCTGATTAACAAATTTGCAATACTACTCAATCTACTTAGTCATAATCTATCAACTTTTTATATAAGTAACTAAAGTTTTTAGTGTCTATAATAGAAGTGTTTTTTTACTTAGAAACAATTAAATGTTACAGATTGCGAATGTAGAAATATTAAAGAGTAAGTACCTGGTTGAAGTGTTTGTATATCAGATGACGGAGTGTGGAGTTTGTCGAGTTACTCTTAATGTGGCTGGCCCGCAGGCTTGTGCCTGGCTATCTCTCTTGTGCTTACGCATTCTGCCCCTGATAGCGTCTGTCGTACTCAATCACCATTTTCATGCTTATAAATCGTGAGTCCATTTTACTAATGCCGTTTCCGTGTGTATGTGCCGATCCTTGATTAATCTTTGTTAATAATACATTCTTATTTCTTTGGCCTTTTTGCTAGTGGGTTGTTTTTTGTTTTCTAATTCACTTTCCGTCTTCTAATAATGTTTAGGCAATCGCATTGTCACTAGCTATCAAAGTTTGACGCACTTCGTGCACCCCTTACTTCTGTAAAGTAAAGATTATTCACATGTAACACAATGTTTTCTTCCAAAGGTCAATGAAATTTTGCAAATGCACAAAGAATTTCATAGGTACATATAACCATGCCCGCCCCGACGTGCGTCGTGCTAAATGGGTCGATGGCGCCAAAACGTCATCTGAGCAAGGGTGAGAACGCTAGTTCTATGTAGCCTCCTCACGACCTCATCTGCGTTCTTGTTATCCCATAATCAACAAAGAAGACTCAGATTCCGGGCGGCACGTAAAATATCTAGTCGTTTTGCACTGAGTCATGGTTGTAACATCAATGATACGATGCAATTTCACAAGAAGGCGACAGTATTACATGATGCACTTTCACTATGTACGCGCTGTGGACTTCCGCGTTGGCACATAAAAACAATTGTAAATAACAAAAAATACTCACCTGTAACAGTATATACGGGGTTAGATTATCATTTTCTATCAATACACACACACCCCACATGAAAAAAACATGGCAGCCGCAACGAGTGAGTGAGAGTTAAAAATTTAATTTATTTTGCGCAACTCCGTCAGAGATTAGAATGACGGTTCGTTATGGACCAATAGCACAGCTTCAATATTCAAAATCATCAAAGATGTCTGACACCCGTCCTGTGATTATATATTTTCTACATTTTGATTCGCTGAATATTCTCATTGGTTACTCAATCTGACACTTGTCTATAAATTACCAATGAGTGGCCAGTATTTATAATACCGCTTCAAGATTCCCGCCAAAATGAAGCGCGTAAATTGAAATGAAGTAAAAAATTATTCTAATCTCCTGGTAAGTAGACTGCAAAAAAAATTGCTAGGTGTTTATCGTTGTACAAATTAATAAATATAGTACGTCCAATATATATTTAAAAAGGCATATTTTACGCGATAAACATAGTTTTTGATCATTTTTGTGTTCTATTCAAAAGTGGTTCCATAATTAAGTTAAATATTGCAATACAAATAGATAAACTCTTTGAAAAAATTTGATTAAATCTTTTTGTCTATGATATATAACTTAAAAAAGACGTCAACAAAAAGTGATCCCAAATTCACAAAAAAAAATTACCTAAGTACAAAGTAAATATTTTGAGTTTTTGGCGGGATTTTAGTCTGTCATGTGTGGATTTTATATTTTATTCATAATCTTGTATTATTTGACTATATATTGTGTAAATTTGGTGGTGTTTTACGTAATATGGTTAGTTTATAATGCATAAGTGAAGTGAATGGAAAATAATAACACGGAGCATGAAATTCTGAGATGCCACAAAAACTCCCTGGAAGGTTCTAGCAAGGGATCCACCATCTTGTTAGAATATGGTTTCACACGATGCTTAATATTGGAATGATCACACGAAGTTTGTGATATTATTGACTACGTGACAATGGCAGTAATAATCGGAAAGATTGTTTGCCAAAAATAAAGTTAAAAAAAAAAAAAGTAAATATTTTATGGCAGCTTCACTCGTATATGACATTTGGAGCTGAAGACTGTTGAATCTCCCTTTTATATTTTAACGATTTACTATTTTGTATTTGAGATCAGTTAACATTTGACAGTTAAGGCAGATCAATATGGAGCGGCACTTTTTAAAATTTTTGCCAAAGTAGAAAAGTTTGAACCTTATTGTGTCATATGCGAGCATACATATATCGTACCTGTATATATACAATGCGGGCCTATTTCCAATAATCATGGAACTTTTATAGGCGGTGGAACCACGTTGAAGCTATTACTGGTTTCAGCATGAATGGGTCGGCTCGCCCGGGATAGTATCACCCTCTCTCTCATAGAAAACCGACGTGAAGTAAGAGTGCTTAAATTGTTGCGTTTCGTTCGGTCAGTGAGGATGCCGGAGGCCCACCTTCCCTCCCTCGCCCCTTCCCCATATCTCTTCCACCAAACACAGGCTGGCCACTCCCCTGGCCCATCAGATTAGGCCTCCCTCGGCAGCGACTCAAGCCTAGGACCGTTCCCTCGGCGTGGAGCCCTTGAGTACGCTGCTCTCGCGATACAGTGACACAAAACCTTACACCATTGCTACATCACACACATCACCTATACACACGCGCACGCCTACACGCTTACACGCTGTTTTTCTTTTTCAGAGAAATAAACGACAAAGAGTTCTACCCTTATTTTTCCTTATCCTATCCTACATAGTTTTGAGGAATTTTTACGACACAAAATACATATAGGAGTTGTTGAAGCGAGCATGCTCGGTACACATGCATGTTTCAATAACTCATATACGTATATCTAGATAGCTTAGCTTAGGTTATCTCAGATAGGTCGCGTTTTTTGCACAAAACAGGCGACAGCCCAAGCCGAGGTGTGCCGTCCACCCTTGAGTTAGTCGCCCAAACATCCTAAATCGGCTGAGTGCCTTTAGCGCTCTCCTCAATAGTTCGATGAAGCTGTGAAGAGCATTCCAGGTCAACAGCGTTGTCATTTCAAAAAAAAAAAACTCCCCTGGTGTTGCAAGTGTATAAGGGCGGCGGTGATCACTTAACGTCAGCTTATTATATATAGTAATAGTCACCTTGGTCACTAACGACTGGTATCATCGAATATACTAATTTATATTGCGGTGGTTCTCCATATTTATTTTGTCTCGTAACAGTTCATTTTGATATAAAGAATAGAGTTGAATATTGGCTATTAAAATATTCCAATTAACACACCGTCAGGTGTTAATTTTCAGGCAAACGTACATTGATTTTATTGAAGTGAAAATATCTTTAGTCGCGTTGATACGTTATTTTTTTGGCAGAACATTTATAATCTCGCGACATGACATGCTAGAAAACATGACCGACTGTATCGCGTTTGCGCGGCTTACGTCTATTTAATATTTACTTTTTTTATTTAGATTGTAATTGGGGTGTAAGGAGTGTCGAGTAACATCTTAAGACTTGAGACACCCAAGCCAACCTCACCTGCACGTGGTGCACCCTGCTGATCAACGAACGAGGCAATGGCGATAGCAGGGTGGTAGGGTTTTACAGCCCGACTGGGTCGCAACCACCATGCACATGGCGAAAAAACCCGTCATAGTGACTCGCTTTTGCGCGTCGCGTTTCGGGATCAGCCTGTGCATATCCAGTACCGGGTGACTTTCGTCATTATGGCTGGCATGACAGCGGTGACCGACGATGGATGATCTGTCTCGCGGTGGTCGCCACTGTTTTTGGATTGTACTATGCTTACCATCAGGCATAGTGCAGTAACTTTGTCGTGCATCAAAAAAAAAAAAAAAAATTGTGCAGCCCATCTTATGTATGATGAATTAATAAACTGTATAAAAAAGTAAATAACTGTTATTCGAAGTGCTAAGAGATGTGAAATAGAAACCAATAATGACAATTTCAATTTACAAATTATAAAATTTAAATAAATCACACCACAATTAATTTAAAATTTCAAGAAGACACCGTTTAAATTACATTGTTTTGATTTTAATTTTATCGGCAGTCTTTATTTTCTTGTATTTAGTACAATACACGACCAATTAAAACGACGTTACGTTGTTAACAGAAGCTGACATATTTAGGACAGCCTAAACATAAACATAACCTAAACATCAGCTTATGTTAACAGCGTAAGGTCGTTTTAAATGGTAGTGTATTGTTATACAGATTTTTTATTGGTATACAGATAGTAACAAATTATCTTGATATTTCTTTTGTAGGTAATTTATTACGGTGTGTTTATATTATTTTGTAACTTAAATTATATGAACAAAGCACCTGCAACGATAATCGTAATGAAGGATTGATTTTAATAAAACATTTTACCTCAGTTATCGATCTCTTTATTCTCTTTCACCACTGAAACCTGTCGTTACATCAAATTAATTATCTAATCTAAATAGTACTTTGATTTTATGAAAAAATATAAATATTATGTGAGTTTAGAATTTTAAATGGCTAAAAAATAGCTTAAAATAACGTATATGTGAAATACATAATAATTCTACAATTAGGAATTATTAACAAAATTACGAATACCTACATTCGGTAAGAGCAATAAATCATTCTATGTACATCGCATGAGAGTCAACTCTCATACAATTAATTAACATGTGTAATTAATTAATACTCTGAACGAATATTTGAAAGGGTACCTTTCCCTTGATTTCTAATATACACTGGAATACCGCAATAAAGTATATTTTTTTACTCGATCTATTAAACAATAACTCAAAACTTACAATAGAACAGCGATCACAGAAATGCATAAAAAATAATAATAAATAACACAGAAACTATTTTTTACATATTACAAACAATAGATATCAATTTTGTACGAAACCAGAGGAAAATTCTAGAAAGCTATTTATATTTACACGCTCATGGGTTTGTTTTAACGTTATCAACGCTTATTGTCATTACATATTTGTTTACAATAATATATTAAACAAGTTCTAGAATAAGTCGTTCAAACTACAATTACGTTGTCTATAAACCAGGTTATAAAACTTTAAATAACTTGCAACGCAATACCGTACCTCTGATGGAAATAACTCATTAAACTGCACTAATTCCTCACCAGACAGTGTGGAAACGCTACCTCGAGATAAAAAATGTCGTTCCAGCAGAGGAGGAATTTCAACTAAATCCTCTTGACTCTAAATTATCGTCTCTTTGAAGTTGGTTATACTTAGAAGTTATAGTGATCACTTAACATAGGACGGACTTTATGTCTATTTGCTTCATTATAACACCCAAAAACATATCAAGGATTATATATTTTTTATGTTACTAAATTGTGCATAAGTGGATTGAAAATAATAGCTGGAAACATGAATATACAGTTTGAAACAAAAATCATTTAAGTAATTTTGAAAGTATAGGTTTTGAGAATTTGACAGAATAATACATAAAAAAATAGTATAAAATTTGGCTTAAAGGACAAGAATCCACTTGTCATAACAATAAAAAAATATATATAGAGATATTTTTTTAAATGTTTATATTGTTATATAAACTTATATAATTATAAAATAATCTAACCTTTACACAATATCGTTTAAAGTGTGTATCGAAGTTGTCTAATACTAATCCCATACCTTCGTGACGAGCGTTCGACACTAATTGTCGCAATGAAAACTAACCTCAAAAGAAACGCTAGCACATCTTTGTTATTTCAATAATAACTCATATTTAGCGTTTCCAAGTACCTTTGACGTGTGTAAAAACTACGGATCCAGTCATCGTCTTTGTAAAACGTTACGACAATGTCTTCCCGAATTTATATTTATTACGATCATAGGCACAAATTTGTGGCGATACACGCAGGTATGGAAGAAATATGAGACAAAAATAATTAAAAATTATACTTGATGAATAACGTAACAGTAACTTTTAATCCTTTACAATGATTATAACAGTCGTTAGTAAAATTACATATTGCGTTGCAAGTTACGCCTTGTAATGGCGTCGACACTTCCGGAACGCCATCTATGCCGATTTAACTTTTAAACCAACAGGAAAGCGTAAACTCCCATCCGTACTAACATATTTACACATTTACTAAGAGAAAATAGTTCGATGTTCAGTGACTTTGTGGTCGTTTACTGCTTTCCTCTGGTTTTTTTACAATATCGTCGCTCTTCGGTATAGGACTCTCTTCAGTGGACTTTTCGTTAGCTTTCCTCATTTCCCTTCTCTTTTGCGCTTCTCGAATTATATCGAATAAACCCTGGAACACGATATTTTTCCTCTTATTATAATCTATCTCAAATGATAAAATAAATGATGAGTTTTTGGTGAGAATTAGTCTGTCATATAGTGGCTGTTACGTTTTATTCATAATCTTGTGTTATTTATCTTTATATTTTGGTAATATTGGTGGCATTTTAGATAATATAATTCGGTCATTGTTCACAAGTAAATTGGCTGGAAAATAATACTATGGAGCGTGAGAGGCCACAAAAATTCACTGAATAGCGTTAACAATAAGGCCACCATCTTGTTAGGACATTGAATTTTCGCAAGAGATTTGTAATATTAATGCCTACTTGACAATGGCAGTAATAATCTGGAAGATAGGTTGCCAAAAAAGAGAAAAAAATTAGAGTAAAATATTCGTCAGTACAAAGTTGGCTGCGAATATACAACGGTATGCAATTAGTTGTGAAAATCCGACTGTATGAAATTGTCCACGAATATCCGATAGTATAAAGTATTCTGCGAGTATCGGACAATACGATTTTAGTTACAAATATTGTACAGAATGAAGTTGATTGCGAATATTCCTCAACGTCAAGTTAGACACAAATATCCGTTAGTATGAAGTCGGTTACGAAATCCCAATAATATGACGTTGGCTACGAATATCCGACAGTATGACTTTGGCTGTGAAGATTCTAAACCAGTGTTTCCCAACGTGGGGCCCACGCCCTACAGGGGGCAATTTGATAGTTAAGAGGGACAATTTAGAAATGCACTCGATACGACTTTAACCCTTTCGCTTTGGGTTATTTAAGTACAATGCTATATATCGGTGACAAATTAAAAAAAAAGGCAAATTCTTAAAAAAAAAAATGCCGTAAATAATTACTAGGTATAATTTCGTTTGACGTTATCAAAATATCAACTGGGTAATTAGAGTCGATTCGTTTTTCATTATATGTTTTGATAACAAGTTCATAGTGATTTCTTCCTAAAACTTATCATTTATATTTCCTAAGGAAACTAAACAATTTTAAGAGGTTTCAAAAGGTTAAAAATTATGTATGGGGAGGGGGCGGGGCATACATATTTTAGTAATGTTAAGGTTGGGAATGAGCTAAAAAGGTTGGGAAACACTGTACTAAACAGTGAAATCCAATGTTAATATCCTATAAATAGTTTTTGGCGGGATCTTAGTCTGTCATGTAGTGGACTTTATATTTTATTCATAATCTTGTCATTGGACTCTATAGTTTGTAAATTTGGTGGTGTTTTACGTAATACAGTTAGTTTATTGTGCATAAGTGAAGTGAATGGAAAATAATAGCACGGAGCAAAAAAACCTATAAGATGAAGCCGCAAACATTCGATAGTGTGAAATTGGCTGCGTAAATCCAAAAATATGACGTTAGTTAATTTTTTTTTACATTAAAAGACGGCTATGATTATCCGGCATTATGAAGTTGACCTTCAAGGATAATAAGATGATTTTATTTTACTATAAATACACACCAATGATAATAATGATAAACCAATGATCAAAGCAATCTAGTAAATTACTATCAAACTTAATCAAAATGATCAATGTTTCTTGAACTTTTCTCAATAGTTGCAAAGTTTTTGATTAATTAATTTCAATTATTGATTAATTATTAATTATCGAGGTATAATATCATGATTATTATGGAAATCATGAGGGAAGCTTGAGCAAAGCCCATTTATATATATATGTAAGTTATGGTAGACGCGAGTTAGGATAAAAGGTATGCTATGCTACACAATTTATCTTGTTTTCGACTATATACTCACCTTTCCATCAGATTCACTAGTCTTGTCCTGTTCCTTGGCCGCAACAGCAGCTTTGTCAAGGGCTTTTTGTATCTTGCTCTCTACCTCTAGGATTTCCTCCTTATCGAGGAGTTCAATAAGCTCGGCCATTTGTTTCTCCGATAGATTCACATTCTCGTTACCAATTATTTCTAACATCTGTAATTTTAACCATTTATTTAATACTCCGGTATAAGCTGTCATAAGTAGTAAACACCTTGAAAGTAACAATGCTATTGATTTATATTAACAAAATGATAGACATATCCCGTCTCAAATGTATAGAATTCTCCTTCACTAATTTTATTACTCTTCTGTGTAAATATCAATAAAATTATACTTTAAATGTTTAGCTATACTTATGTAATATGTAAACATGTTTATATACCTATATTATATATACTTATATATACCTATATTATATATATATTTACTAATTTAGTTGTTTAGAAACTTACTAATTCCAATCGTGAATAGTCTCTTTGTTCTATTTTAGACATAGTTTAAGTAGATGGTGGTTTAAATGAACTTTAAATCTCTTGTTGACTTAATTTCGTTTGATTTTATAATAACGTACATAGTTCTGGCAGAATTATGGGATTTTCCATAGGGGCAGTTTAATAAGGAAAATAATCTAACCTTGCACCCGCATCACGTAAAAAAAAATTGGAGATTTTATAGAAGTGTATATTTTTTTAATCACTTATTACATTGATATTAAAAATATATAATATATGGGTATATAAAACCATCTTTTAATATAAAGTTTTAAGAAACTACGATTTTTATAAACATACGTGTTCAGCAGTGTGGGCAGGGGTCAAACAATGTGGTTTGCACTGCAGGTGTGAATAAGAAGACGTTTTTATGTGTTTTATTTATTTTAAAAATAATAAAAAACTCAGACGAAGTTGCACGTATCAAACAGCGTGTATATAATAATTCATCATACCAATAGCGTGATGGTTAAACATTATGCAAAGATTGTTAATAATACACATAATAAATTTTTTTTTTAAAGCAATGTTTCCTATTGTTCTTGATATGTATAAGGAATATGCCTAAGGCCAGATTTAAGGTGAAGCAACAAGGAAACAATAATAAATAAAAACACCCATTCTGACAAAAAAAAATGCATTGCCAGTATATTCTTTTCAAAACATCTAAGACTTCATATTTCAAATTTTCCTGGATACAGGCATCTTTGTTGTCTTCCCAATTTTAACATGGTATATATATTTATTATAACTAACTTTCACACAAAAAGTTAACATATAAAAAGAGTTGATTTCAAATGCCATACCTTCAAAACGTCATCAATCTTCAACTGACCGTCAAAGTCATCATCCAACCTTCCCAGTACATCTTGTATTAATTTCAGTTTAGCCTCATCTGGCACTTTTTGTAGACTCTTAATGGAATGCATAAGTTCATCGATTTGGATAAGTTGCTCCTTAGCCTTCTGTGGCTCGGATTTGGTCTGCTCAAGGGTTGTCAGCAAAGCTTTCTCTTTGCTCTCCAGCTCGACGAGAGCTGCATCGAGTTTACTTATCATATTATTGACAGCTCGGTATAACCTGAAATGTTGGAAAGAATAGAATAACGAAACGTCAATCAATGTATGTCAAATTGTATGGACCTAAACAATTGTTGAAGAGGAGATTGAGATAAAACCATGGATGGAATACTTTTTAATGTCTGGTTAGTTAGAAATGTATAGATATTAATGGAAGATGTAATTTTGATGAATTGCTAAACTAGTAATGCATAATAAAGATAGTCTGTACAAAGTGTAATTGCAGAAGTATTAGTGTTACACCTATTTATACCACAAAGCAGGAGTGCCGTTTTCGGAATCAATGGATATATCCATCAACATGTACTGACACCAAAGCTGTTACAACGGAGTGCCACTGTTGCCGTTTTAGCGATTTTGTCGCTAGATCTAGCGGATTTTGGACAAGTTTAACGACTGTTTTTCAATCTAGCGACATCTAGTGACTAATTGAATATTGAAAATATTTAAGTATTTTGGTACTAATTTAATTGTAATTACGGGTAATAACATGAATCGCTGATGTTGGTTTTGAAATTTCCCTACCAGAATTAATTTCGATCTCGTTATAACGTGACTAAAAATTATTATAACTAATCCAACTAAAGCCTTTAGTTAGTTTTAGCACAGTGAAATATTGGCAATATAGTATTTTCACCATATTTTTTACCATGAAATATTATAAAACATATGACTTATATATATATAATATAAAATATATGACTTCTAGCGGATTTTTTAATTATGAATTTTTCAAAATGTAGCCACTTTTTAAATGGCGTCTGGAGAATTTTTTATGTCTTAAACGGCAACACTGCGGAGTGATCAGGAGTAACATTCTTATCTTTTGTTGTTAAATTATTATTAATTAGTAGTTAATTACCATTATAGTTCAAAACGTACATGACACTGGCAGAATTGTGGATATTTCCACAGAGGCCAAAGACTAAATAAAAAAAAAAACATTTTATATTATGGCGAGTCGTAGGTTGGTTTGTGGGAACCTATAGGCTGTTGATAGCATAGGCCAAAAAATTGTGGTTGTGTAAAAGAAGTGGATTGCATAACTCATCATTTTATCCATATCTTACTCGCAGTTCCAAAAAAAACTATTAGAGATACATTTCTGCTTTGTTGTCTATCGAACAAACATTCTAACAAATTAGACCTAGATTTAAGACATTTTAAGTGAGTAGGACAACCTCAGCCATTTTTTTCAATATCAATTCTTTATATAAAACTGTTTCACAAACTATATTCTATAGGCTTGACAGCCATAAGTGATATTACCACATACATCTGGTGTTCTGAGTCATTGTTTAGATATGTTAAATATTATAAAACAATGTCTTCTGCCACGTCTGTCTGTTTGTATGTTCGCGACAAACTCAAAAACTACTGAACGGATTTTTATGTAGTTTTCACCAGTATATAAAGTGATTTATGACCAAGGCTTAGGTATATAATATAATTTGTTAAGGTATTTTTTTATATTATCAGAGCGGGAAAACGTCCGCCGGGCCTGCTAGTGTTTGTTAATTTAATGTAAGTAGACCAAATAATAGTATTCTTTGATGGCAATCAGAACACAATGTACAAATTTATCTATAAAGGAAGCTACAAATCAAAAACTTCTAACTATTAATACACAATCAGTTTAAATTGTATACCTGAGAGCTCCTTTAGTAAGCTTAATGTCGGCCTGCTTAGTCTTCACAATCTCTTGCATCTCTTTCACATCTTCGCTGTAGTCCAAGAGTTCAGCTTTCAATTCCTGGATACTTTCTTTTTCGAGGAGTAAGGATTTCTTTTGTTCAGCTGTAAATTAAAAATGATATTACTAATATTAATATCTCTTCCATAATTAAACATTACATTTTCATTTACTAATATTGTATACATATTAAAACTTTCGAAGTTTATACATTCATTCTATTGAATAGATGCTTAAACCACAGTTACAAACTGGATGTAGACGGAAATCATAAATTTTGTTACAAATTCTTACTAATATTACAAATACAAAAGTGTGTTTCTTTATTACGCTTTCACGCCTTAACTATTCAACAGATCATCAAGAAATTTTGTATACGGGCTGTTCCTAAGGAACAATTTTGATAATTCCAACACATAATGGTCATAACAGTCTATAGCTATGCATAACTAACTTACAAAGGCAACAAGTGCTAAGGTCAGTCATACTAGGTAGTTACATTTGAAGACTGCAAAGTAGATTAGAACAATCACATATATTATTTTGTTTTTTTTTTTTTTTAAAATTCTTAATAAAATATTTTTTTGGACTTACATAATTCTATTTCTTAATTACTAGGGGGCTTTATTATATTCTACGATCCGCTTACAATCTATACGACTTATACGTAGAAAAATACTGGTGTAATATAATAAGTTCGTCATTATATATTCTTTGCACTGAGTTTATCAAACATCCATAAATTATAAAAAAAATTAAATTAATTATAAATGCTTAAGTATGTAACGATAAATTCAATCAGCGGTTCTCAAACACCGTTACGCGACACAATTGGCGTGTCGCGAGCACCTGTCAAGTGTATCGCGAGATATACAAATATAATATGTTTATTTATTAATTTATACTCAAAAATGTCCATGCAAGTATGTTAGGGAATGCGAATTTGCAAAGTAAATGTTTGAGCATCGCTGAGTAAGAAAACTTGAGAGCCGCTGAACTAGTAGATTAACTGCGAGACAATTTGCCTTAACAGATGTACTAACCAAAGCTATTACAATGTAGTATATTCCTTTAATGATAAAGGAATTTCAAGGAAGAACCTTTAGTTGGAAATGTACCTGGTTTACATTTTTGCCCATATAGTGGATTTGTAATGTGTTAATTTCTCCATATATGGATATTACGACTATTCAATAGTTATTTTGGGCTAAAGCTAACACGCAGCGGAAACTCAAGAAGAAAAAACCTCGATTTTTAAACATTCTTCATTGGCCTCCGCTCCTATAGATCTAAAAGTGATGATATATACCTATAACCATCCTGTGTAAATGAGTTATATAACATTGAAAATAATTTTCAAATCGGACCAGTACTTCCTGAGACTACCCTCTTCAACCTTCATCACAAACTCACAAACTTTACCTATTTATATTATTATATATTATATCATATCACGTTACGCCTTTGCAGATTTTCGTAACAGATCTCTATATTTGACTTTATTAGTATAAAGTTTTTTAATACTTTTTCTTGTTCAATAAGCACAGCCAACCTGAACGTATATACGGGATACCAAAATTTGGGGCTATTTTGACTGTCATGTTGTTAGTAATTTCTACTGTCCCTCTATTGACTAGTTATCAGTATCATATTTTACAAAATAAAAAATTCTAATGATCTTCCTTTAATTGAACTTTAAATAAATTAATAGCTTTTTTGAAAATATGGAGTTATAATTTGACTTTTTGTCCATAATAATACAACACAAGAGTGAGAGGCTGTCACTTTTGTATCTTATTTGCCTCCAATGACACTATAAGAATAATTTTTTCGTCATTAAATTTTCACTCAAGGGATTTTTCAAACTGATTAAGCTATTGGCTACAGCTACAGCTTCACCGGACTTCGCACTCAGGGGGCCAAAATAAGAATAAAAGCCATCACCCTTCCAAGAATACAACTTGAATAACATACATGAAATTATATCAAAATTAATTTCCAATATCTTGAGTAATATGAACTCTTTTGTGATTTTATCAATGCATAGAATAGTATAAAACTGTGAAATAAATACCAATTCTAGGAAAAAAACACGTCATGAATACTCATTATGGTTTCTTGAACTTGAACTACCATTTCATTTACCTGCCCACACAACAAAAAAATTGAATCAGAGCCAACTCACCTAATTTCTCTAAAGCGTCCTCAATAACCTCAATGTCTTTACCAGATAGACCTTCCTCGGTCTTTGGCTTTGGAGCATCCACTGCTATTACGGGAGCAGGGTCAACCATTACAGTTGTTATTTCTGGGTCAATAATAGGTGCTTTATCTTTAAGTTCCTCTTTCTCCCTCTTCTTAGCTTCAAGCAATTGTTTTTCTCTTTCAGCTTCTTGTAATTCTTGTTTCTCTTCTTTGATCTTTGCTTCTTCAAGTTTGATAGCATCTGCTTTGGCCTGAAAAAGTAAAAGTAAAGAGCTTAAAACAATTCTGCTTAAAATAATGTTTATGTCTGAGTTACACTAAGTAAATAATATATGTTAAGTATATGAATTTAATATTGAAATAACATCAACTCATCATCTTATCCTTATCCCAGCATTACAAGCAATCAATATTATAATCTATACTAACATTATAAACAGATAAAATTTGTGAATTTGTGACATTGTAAGGGGTAATCTCTAGAACTACTGGTCTGATTTAAAAAAATGTTTCAGTGTTATATAATGTGTTTATCGAGAATGATTATAGGCTATATATCACCACGCTAAGACCAATAAGAGCAGAGATGCAATAAAAATGTTACAAAATTGGTATTTTTTCCTCTTGAGAGCTTCCGCTGCGTGTTAGCATTGACCCACAGTAACTATTGCTTTGAGGACGAAATTGCGAGCAGGGGCTAGTTAGTAACAAATATAAATAGTATAATTTCAACTTTTATGCATATAATGATATTTTTAATAATTCTTCATAATTCAATAATTCTTCACACAATCCATCCAATTCTTCTTCTATTCTTATATCTGTATACTCTTATATTTTAACATATATTTAAAGTAGCAGACTTAGAAGATTCGTTTTTACATTACAGGTGTAATTTACCAATTTCACATGCCTTACCAACTTATTTACAATAAAATATTAACAATTTCATTTTTTTTTTTAATAATGTAGAATTAGTAATTACATTCAAATTTCGTAATACTTTCATCACACTCATATTACACAGCTACTATTTACCAACATCAGTGTAAAGTCCATTCCCATTTAAAATCACATCTACAAAGGTCTGATCTATTATTCTGTTTTAGGAGTACCATCTTGTAGTGATTAAATGTCACTCCTCACATTATATCACCTATTTATTTAAAGAACCATATCCAATATCTAAAGGAATTATAGTAGATTATGGTAGGCAAGACAGACATAATGACTAATCTGTAATTAAGTTATTTGTTGATGTTAACAATACATATGTATTAGTTAGCCTTTTAAAATATCATACTTTGTTTAAAATCAGTTAACCTTGTGTGTTATTACTAACTAAAAGATAATTTTGTTACATAACTATATTTGGTACTTACCTTGAAATCTAATTTTCCTTCTTTTTCACCAATAGCAGCTTTAGTTTGTGTCACAACTTGTTCAGGCAATGCTGAAATTGTTGCTTTTAATTTGTATGTTGTTGGTACGTGTTCTGGGACCATCAAAGCTCTAGACAACAGTAATAAAGATGGAGGTACTCTCTCATTTAATGACAGATCCAACCAATTCCTTAATTCTTTTCGTAATCTCTCTTCTGATACACCATATGCCCTCATACCTCTTGATCTACATGCCTGCTGTAGTTCGTAAAAATTTAAACTATCTACACCTTCTTTAGCAATCATCTTATCATCGGCTGCCAGTGAACGAAGTTTCATTTTTAAGTTAAATCTCAACATAGCACTTGTACCAATTGTGGAAACATTTAATACTTTACACAAAGCCACTAAATGAGGCCTCTGTAATGAATCGAGGGTGATTTCATCTTCAAATAATTTAGAGAATTTCATTATTTCTTCACTGGTTGCAACATCACCTGATGTTCGAATTCTGCTAAAGAAACTAGAGAATTCTTTCGCCAGTTCCGAGTGTCTGTTTTTGGCTTGCGGAGCCATTTGGTCTAATGTTTCTTGGAAAAACTTTGCCATCTCCAGCTTTACTTTTAAGTGTTGTTTTAATTTAGCTTCTTTCTGACTACTACTTTCAAATGTTGATGGCAGCATGTTTGGGAAAAGTTTAATAAACACTGGCAGTGCAAATTCAAGGAATGGTACAATAATAAAAATAATAAATGGTACCATCCTAAAAACATCACCTACTGTCGTTACAAGTAATCGGTGCTCTCTTCGAGTTAGTGTGTCCCCTTTCAATATCCGAAACAGCAGTTTTGTCGATATTCTAATTTCTATGAAGAGTAGTCTAAAACCATGGTAATAATGACGAAGTTCATCCATTATACGCTCTTTTAAACTTTTTTTAACAACTACCTTCTTGGGAAGTTTTTCTTTCTCTTCTATTTCTTTTTTTATTGTTTCCACAGTGGCTTCAACTTTTGAAGATGGTTTTAATGGTTCCTTTTCAAAATAATACTGACTTGTGGATAAGGATCTAATGTTATGTGGATAATGAATCCTTGTGTTGAGAGTCTTCTCTGTGATATCATGTTGGAATCCAATTGGTCTTGTTGTATAATATGATAATGACCTTGAAAGTGCTATATATGGAAAATTTTGATATCGCCTGGTTTCCCAAAATATGGCTAAAATGCGTAAATATAGATAATGAATCAACAAAATATACGCTCATTTTTGATAAATATGATACAAATTCTGCCAAAATTATAAAATTAAAATGGACTTATATCGCAAATAGTTAATAAATAATTACATATTTAAATAAAACAAAACATAAAGTTATAATTCCATCTCTGTTTACTTTCATTCATTTAATCAATTCTTACATCAACCATGTGATTTCATGTAATATTATGAGATGACTCAAAGAACTTTATTTACCTATCTATTTGGCTATAAATTTGACATTTACAAAGGCATTATAGATCATTCCAAAAGCAATAAAATAGCCTTATAGGTAAATATAACAGATGAACAACTATTTTTGTAGACAATGAAGTCATAGTACATAATCAATCAAAATTTAGGATAGGTTATGACAAATAATATGATTTTTTAGAAAACAAACTACTTACTTGATGTTTTTAAGCACCGACAATGATTCAGAATTACTCTGTTCATACTGTTTATCTTTCTGATAATCTGACTGTAATAAAATGAAGAATTATTCAATAAAAACAAAATCAACCTTTATGCACCATGACAATCTAATCAAGACGATAATACAGATGTACGAATTACGAAATGAACACATAGATTAAAATTTCTATTGTTACAATATAACACCTCTAGGTTTTTATTTGTTTTACGTTTTTGTCTTTTAGCTGCATATATTTACGTTCTCTACAATAATATAACATTGAATAAACTTTAAACTTTTTTATAATTTTTACTAAAAATATAATGGTTTTATGCTTTCTAAAGTTTATTATTTCATTAAATGAAAATTTTGTAAATTTGCAAGTACGTTATTTACGTTATACTTAGTAATATAGCACGTAATTTTTAGTTTGATATCTTAAACGACCAAAAACCATGATTTAAATATTTACAAAATGTAAGCTTTGCAAAAAGTTTCTATGATAATAATAATAGACATTGGCAAAACGTATTGCGACTTTAATTGAATAAAAAATACTATTTCGTTTTTGAAAGACACTTCCCTATCAGTTATACTAATTTAACGACTTCGTCATTATATTATTCATGATTTTGACACTAATGTTGACTTCTAAAAGGTCTATTTGTATATGGCGAATAAAATAATATTAAGACTTTTAACAATAAGTTTAATAGTTCATATGCTGTGGTTAGTAATGTGAGTTGGTTTTATTCAAAGAATAATTAGAATTTATATTTGACTAGACGTTTCGCGTTCCTGGATCATCCGATATATACGCATAAAGCACAAATAAAGCGGAGTTGTAAGGTGTTCGTACTCAATCAAACAATTTTTTATAAAAATCTACCACAAACATTACATAGAGGATACTACTAATGTAGCATATGGCAATAGGTTATATTCATTGCTATGCAGATGACAGCACCATCCATGAGTCCTATTACAGCAAGCCTTCTAGCGGTCAGGGAGAAAAAGAAAAGAGACGGCAAGAACTTGTGGCTGAGCTTGACCGGTCCTTGCTTCACATTTCAAAATGGGGAGCAAGTTATTTGGTTCAATTCAATGCCAACAAAACACAGATGTGCGCGTTTTCCTGTAAAAAATCCCCATTTACCCCCATTCGAACTCTTCAGAACGTCTTGCTCGCAATGCGAGATAGCCTCAATATTTTTGGCATAAATACACAGTGACCTCACTCCTAGGGATTACTCCGCTGCATCTCGGAGACTCGTAATCCTGAACAGGGTGTGACGGTTTTTCATGCCTGAACAGTTATATCTCCTTTATAAGGCACAAGTTCGGCCTTGCGTAGAATACTGTTCGCATCTTTGGGACGGTTCCGCAAAATACATCTTGGATACCCTGCACAGGTTGCAGAGACGGGCTATCCGCATTGTGAAAGATACAGATGTAACAGTGGATATAGAGCCGCTTCAGTTGCGCAGGGACATAGCCTCACTCAGTGTGTTCTTTCGTCTGTATCACGGCGAGTGCTCCGACGAGTCATTTAACTTAATCCCTTCCTCCCCTTTCCACAACCGAACTACACGCACTGGCCTTCGTAGCCACAGTTTTACGGTAAATTTTATCTGGGCAAGAACTAAAAAGTTCGCATCTTCATATCTTTGCCGTACCGTGAAATTGTGGAACAATCTCCCAGCCAGTGTGTTCCCTCCTTCTTATGACATGGGGTCCTTCAAGCGTAACGTGAAGAGACATTTACAGAGGCCAGGCATAACAGCGGCGACCAGTGATGGATAATCTGTCTCTCGATGGTTGCCGATGTTTTTGGATTGTACTATGCTTACCTTCAGGCATAGCACAGTCACTTTGTCGTGCAGCAATAAAATAAAAAAAGCATTCAACATACAAGTTAAGTCCTTAAACTAACAAGAACTTAGAACTTCAACATTTTGTGCGTATGAGACATTTTTTTTAAATATCATAATAGGCAAACGAACAGGTGGTTTACCTGATGTTAAATGATCACCACCGTCCATAGACACTAGCAATACCAGAGGAGTCGCAAGTGCGTTGCCAGCGTATTGGTGGGAAAGGGGGGATGGAGAAGTGGAAGGGAGGTGGGCCTCTGGTACTCTTACTGACCGAACGAAACACAACAATGCAAGCATTGTTACTTAACGTCGGTTTCCTATGAGAGGATGGTATTATCCCGGACCAGCAGAGATTTAATTAATTTTTATAATGTGAACTAGTAAACGCTCTGACTAGGGATATATGCTTTAATCCAAATGCAACACTCTAGACATAATATATACATGCTGTTTCTATTTGTCTCTGATACATACTTGTTCGTATCGATAAGGTATGTATATACCTATTACCAACTTTTTTGTGAAATGTTTGAAATATTATATAAAGAAGACTTGACGCTTATGCCTTTACATTAACTTGGACATAGAAGAAAAGTGACTAAAGAATACATAAGAACTACCTATATTGACAAGTTCAGAATTGGCAGCATGGATTTATTCCTTCGTCTGTCCTATTTACGAATATTATAGTAGTTACTACCACAGAGTAGTTACTACCACAGAGTACTTTATATTATTCGAAAGTTACTACTTTTTTGTAGGTTACGTAGGTACATACGTATGATAAACAAAATAATTTTGAATTTGAAGTACAAATTTCAATGAATGTTCTCCGTTCATCTAATATCACAAAATTTGTGTACCGGACATATTTCAATGGTAAGTAAATGTATATTAAAAACGTTATTTTTCCTTGTTTTCGGTGTTGATTTCGTCTACGGAAATGCAATTTTATGAATTAAAATCCACCAATAGATGCTCCAGTATATCAAAACAACATTAAACCGAGTTGAATTTAGGTTATAATTTCTCAGATTTAAAGTTACAGCCTTGTACCATTTTACAAACATGCCTCCTTTAAACATGTTCGTTCAATAATTTCACTATTTATTTTTCTTGTGCAGTTTCTTATAAGCCACGATTTAACTACAGAATTATCTTATTTGTGGAATCTATATACTCTGTTAAATAGTATGGTTCTATTCAAATTATTTAAGTAAAAAGGTGTGGATATGTTATTTATATGCGGTACGACTTTCCATTGCTGTCCGTCGAATTGATGGTGGGATGGGGTTGGAAGGTTTCACCCCATAAAAGGAAAAGTTGCAAAGAACCCCCTTTTCAAATTTTTTAAGTTTTTATATGCTCTTTTGACAAAAACAAACGGCACGATAATGCACCCATACGAAAAATAATATTGCAATGCCACACTATCTTAGATAAAAAGTGAAAGTATAAACTAGAAGAAGTGACAATGTGCTGTTTAAGCATTTATGATGTATCTACAGCCTTTTACATGTAATATCATTGGTTTTATCCATTGAGGGAATACTTAATGCACATTGTTGCCATCTTATGATAATATAATTTTTTTTATATTAATTAGACGGCTCTCTGTGATGCTTTGAACCAATCATGCTAGATGTTTTATAATAATGTTGTTATGGGTTTTATTTTCCTCACTGTAGTCATTTTCTATTCTAAGTGGTATGAACATTTATCTTTTGACAGGGATTCAGTCAATGATGAAATCAACTAAAGATGCAGCAAAAAGGATTGTATGGGTGGATCTAGAAATGACTGGCTTGAATATTGAAAAAGATCATATACTAGAGATAGCATGTCTCATAACTGATGCACAGTTAAACTTGGTTGCAAAGGGACCAGATTTAATAATCCACCAGCCAGATGAGATTTTAAACAACATGAATTCATGGTGTATAGCACAGCATGGTGAGGTACTGGGAGTATATAATGTATTGATTTATTTATAATTATATGTGACTTCCTTGCCTTGCCTCACTTTTTCAGGGCATAATTGCCTATCTATTTAATCTATTTAATAATAGATGCTTACAAAAATCATATGCTTAAAACTTTAATAATTCTATACTAAATAAACCTACCATTATAATTCCCTTTTTTAAATAAGGGCTAAGTCTCTTAGGAGTTGTGTTCAAAAAAATAGATCAAAATTTATCTAGTGATTTTGTGTGATGTTTGCACTACAGTAAATCTCAATCATTTTATTTATTATTTTTATATATTATTATTTTATTTATTATTATAGTATGTTATTTATAATAACATACTATAAAACTGGAGGGTTTGTTTGTTTGGTTGAACATGCTAATCTCGAGAACTATGGGTCCGATTTCAAAAACTATTTTGGTGTTATGAAGCTCATTTATTGAGGAAGGCTTAGGAGAGGAGCTATAATTAATATTAAGAATGTTTTAAAACAATGGTTTCTTTTTCCCCTTTAGTTTTTTTTTCGAACTGACTATGCTATTGGTCTTGCAAGGCCTTTCTAGCTTTACCGGAATACTACTTTTTTTTGGAGATTTTGCTGCATGTTAGCGTTATCCAAAAATAACTATTTCAAGCAGACAAAGTCACAAACAGAAACAAATAGACTAATAACATTAAATATTACTTTACTGCAATAATAATCACGGGTAACTGCTAGTGCCAAGTAAATCACACTAATTGGGATGACGGTTCAATCATCTTTTGTATTCACAAATGTCACCATTGAAAGTGTGAACCAAACACCACCTTAAAATAAACTTTTTAGAGAATAAGAGTTAGTAATATCATCTGCAATTTTGAACATGGATATCCAAAATTACAATATTACAAAAAATAATTTCGTAAAATGAAAGAATCACTAAAAATGATCTTGCTTACCCACCAACCAGCTTATGCTGAAACAACATGTAAAATTTTGAAATTTTATGTATTTATATTCACCTGATATTGTTTACAATTTCATATCAAATTAGTCTTCACCTTTAGGATTATGTTAATTTTTTTAATTAAATTAATAGTTCGATGGTCAATATACCTATATTTTTTAAAGTTTATTGTTGTTTTCTTGAACAACATTTACAATTCCATTATATAGTTTATTTTACAAATAAAAAACAGACCTATTTCTACTGTAGTGTGCTTATACTCTGTGTTAGATTAATTTATATTCATTCACTAGCCCCTGCGCGCTACTTCGTCCGCGTAATAATAGTTACTCTGAGCTAACGCTAACATACAACAAAAGCTCTTATAAGGAAAAAATCCCAATTTTGGAACATTTTCATCTCCTCAGCGCTCCGCTCAGTGCTCAGCTCCTATTGGCCTTAGCATGATGATATAACCTTAAGCCTATAATCTTTGTCGATAAATGAGCTATATAACATTTAAATAATTATTCAACTCGGACCAGTAGTTCCTGAGATTACCCCCTACAACGTCACAAACTGTGCCTCTTCATAATACCTATTGACTAATTTTTCTTATTGAATCGACTAATCTCATTGAATAATTATTTCATTTGAAATCAGTTCAAAACAAACAAATAACATTTTCATTTAAAAACGATCTATTCTAATCACTTTGAAATAAATAAAAATATACATTTGATAATAATTTTATTTTGATAAATATTGTGATTTCAGAGTGGCCTAACGGAAGCTAGCCGCAAATCGAAAATATTGTTGGCAGCTGCCGAAAGACAAATACTGGATTTTGTCAGTAACCATGTGCCTAAGAATAAATGCCCACTTGGTGGGAACAGTGTATACATGGACAGGTTGTTCATTCGTAAATATATGCCAAATTTAGACGAATACTTGCATTACAGAGTCATAGATGTGAGTAGTATAAAGGAGTTAGCTAGGAGATGGTACCCTAAAGAGTTTTCTCGTATGCCACAAAAGAAATTCATGCATAGATCAATGGATGACATTCTCGAGAGTGTACAGGAATTGAAATATTTCAGGGAGAATATATTTAAATCTGAGACGGATGATATATTAAGTGAATGACTTAGAACCAATATATTAGTATAATTGTTGAATAAAATAGTTATTCTTGTTTGTAAATGTATTTTTTTAAATAAAATTTGTGCCGTCTTCAAGACTTTTATATGCAGTGTAAATTCTTTATAACAAATTTCAAAGGACCCAGCGTTTTTTTTTTTTTCGCTATAAGGAGTCTTCCTATAAGTAATTGGTTTTGTGGTAGACCAAAGAAATTCAACTAATTTCTACTATACCAAGTTTCTTTATAAGGAATGAACACCGTATTGTAGAAGCAGACTTATTATGTAATTTTTTTTCTGACCAAGGAAATGTAATTTTGATATCCAATAAAAATCTAAAATAAAATGATTCTTCTAAATAAGATTATCAAATTAATTTTTATAACAACTGTTAATACATTTTGACTTCATAAATAACATACATGGGTTAAATAATTAAGTTTATTAAAATGATAATAGTACTTTTACAATAAACAGATTTGATTTTTAAATTTTTTTTTTTTTGTTACTTGATAAAAGTCCGTCTTATCATTTGTAGGAGGGATTAGAATTGTTTTATTGCATTTATACAATGGAGTAGCGGGTTGAAAATCACTTAAGAGGTTCAAAACTAAAAGAAAGAGTGTTTCATGTTTTTTAATGACATTAAAGTTTCTATATAAAAAAAACCGTATTTAAATCCGTTCAGTAATTTATGAGTTTATCGCGAACAGACAGGCGCGGTAAAGAACTTTGTTTTATACTATGTAATTATTAGTACGAGGACGACCGAGCCTAGCTCGGTTCTTAAAAAAAATTAAATTAAAATAAACTGTTAGGTTTGCCTCACAAAATTAGCATTTTATTATCAAAAAAAAATATTCCTTTTGCTGTCACTCTGATTCGAACTAGGGTTAGACGGATCTTCGAAGCAGACGATTTCCATCTGGGCTACTTTTGTTTTGACAGCGGCGTGGCGGCGAAATTTTCCTTTATATTCTAGGTATATTTTTTCATTCCCTGAAAACTCAGTTAAAAAAGCTTTCTATGAATGAAATCTAGCTAGATCGATTTATTGTTCCCGAAACCATCTACATACTAAGTTTCACGTAAAATCCCGGACGCCGTTTCCGAGATCCTGATTATATAGCAATATAAAAGTATACAAGAATTGCTCGTTTAAAGGTATTAGATGTTGTTTGTTAGTTAGAGGAGTTTAATTTGGTAATTGGGTACGAAAATGATGTTAGACTTGATCGCAACCTGATGGCTCAGGTTGACTCATTTAAGTTCGAATCCTCGCAACTGAATTTGAGCTTTCGGTGAAAGAAAACATCGTTATGACATTGTAACATAGTGGTAGAGCTTTTTCTGTGTCCGTCGGGCCATCCACTACCCTCAAGTCGGAAATCTGTCGTTACCAACACTAACAGATGTTGGTGTGTCAACTGTATTTGAGAGTCACTACACCTCTAGGTAAAACGTATTTACAGTCTTAAGCCACGTCGCTATTTAACATTATGTGGGATTGTAGGAAAATCCTAAAACTTAAAAAAAATGTATTCGGGTATTGCGGCAATCGTTGTTCTCTGTATGTTTGTTACAATCTTGAGCAACATGTCACTTACCATTATGTGAGATTGTAGTCAAATTTTAAAAAAGTTATAAACAAAAAATATATGGTAAATAAAGTCGTTTTACGAACGATAATTTTACGTGATAACGTCATTAGGAAACAGTAATGAAAATTTGCATACTTTTATGAATTGAATTATCTATACTAATATTATAAAGAGGTAAAGTTTGTGATGTTGTAGGGGGTAATCTCAGTAACTACTGGTCCGATTTGAAAAATTATTTCAATATAGATAGCTCATTTACCGAGGATGGTTATAGGCTATATATCATTACGCCAAGACCAATAGGAGCGTAGCACCAATGAAGAATGTTTAAAAATGTTTTTTTTTCTCTTGAGAGCATTTGCTGCGTGATAGCATTAGCCCATAGTAACTATTCCACGCGAACGAAGTCGCGGGCAGAGGCTAGATCTATATATAGAGAGATGTGTCACGCAAACGTTTATGCCGATCGCGCGTCTCTATCGGTCTCGCTTGCACGTTTGGCTCAGGCGGAACGTGACAATAAGTTATGCTTTTTCGTGCGTGTAGCCGGCGTTTATCAATTCATAAGACGTTATCACCTCAAAAGATCACATGCTGTAACATACCAAAAAGGTACGATGTGTGTATCCATTAACGAAGCAGGGTGCTAGTGTTTTGTACCCGACTATGTCGCGACCACAATACCTACGGAGTGATAAACCTAATTTAGCGTTTCGAGGTCAATCTTGTTTGCCAGGACTATAAACTGGCATAACAACGACGAACTGAGATGGATTGTTGATCTATAGTTGGCAGAGAGATCAAGTTTTTTTAATGATGCATTTGAACTTCCTTTGCTCACGTTTGCCCATCTTTTACTTTTTAAAAAATTGACTTTTCTAAAGGGTAGAAAAGTAAAATTTAGAAATCGAGTTTTTAGATTCGTGAGACTAAGGCGTGTGCAAACGACGTACTTAAAGAATCCACCTTGAGAATTTAAATTTTTTAATTTTTTTCCGGATGCCATGCCAAGCATTTTTATCTTTTATGACTTTTTTTCTAAACAAAATGTTTTAAAAGATGGGAAAAACTCTTTAAGTAGACATTTTTAATAGCCATAATTTAATATCTAATTAACAACCTTAAAAATTAATTATGTAGTTATATTAAGTGCCGTATATACTTACATATCCAATTAGTAAAAATCTATTATTTTGAAATTACAAACAGATACCTCGATTTTAATTATTTCTTATAGATATGTCAATTCGTATTTCAGAATAAAAAGCGTCTATAATTAGTCTCGCGTTCTGCATCCACTACCAAGAGTAAAAACATAATCTGCTTGATTGTCATTTATATTTGCAATTAAAACCATTCATATAAAAGGTCACGATAAAGGTGACATAACTGAACAAAAAATTTCATGTTACCTTATTTTTATAGAGTAGAATAGCTATAGAAACATAATTAAAGAAACGGCAAAACATGAAGTATCTTAAAACAACTAATCCCGTGAATATCCCATGAGCTAACGAAACAAATAGTTGACAGTGTAGACAGCTTCTTACATCGTATCTGGGAGTATATAATGCTCATAATACATGAAATATAAATGAGAGAGTCTCCCAAAGGCAGGCCTCGAGGAGTCCCAGCGCGCGTCCCGCAATTCAAGAGAACTATTCAAAAGAAAATTATTCTGCTTCAACCGTATATCTTTTGTTGCCACGTTCGTTGTAAACTAGATGAAAGAATGCGTTCATAATTATTTTGAAATGTTAAGTAATATAATGAACAATAAACATTAAGATGTTAATTAAAACGTGATGTATATTTATTATTATTCACTGTTGTTCAACGGTTGTTCTGTATTTTATGTTTAGTTGTTATTGGTGAGCTTTAGTGTTATTAAAAAAAATCCACACCAGAGTCGAGACCGAAGCCTTTATTCATAGGTCTCTATTCGTCGTATATCACGTTATTTACGCCTATAATCTATACATATAATAACAATGTAAATCTAACGTGTCTGAACTTTTTGATTTTTGTGAAGAATATTGTTGTAGGTGTCTAGGAATAAGCAATAAAATACATTACAAACATTTTTAGAAATGTCTGTTTGTCTATTTGTATGAGCACGTATCACTGTTAAAGTACTGAGTCCATAATAAAACCTCAAGAAACAAGAAAATCACAAAGGACATCCGCGAAAGGAACCTAGTCTTTGTTTCATTAAAATCGGTCCACTCTATCAAAACTTATTGTAATTTGTATGACGGCCGAACGAGATACGAGAGAAGAGTAGTAAACTATAATAATATAAAGCTGGACGGTTTGTTTGTTTAGTTGGTACGATTTGAAAAATTCTTTCAGTGTTAGATAGCTCATTTATCGACAAAGGCTATATATTGTATATAATCTCGCTAAATCCAGTTGGAGCGGAGCACCAATGAAGAATGTTTCAAAATCGGAGAGGTTTTTTCTCTTTGAGAGCTTCCGCTGCGTGTTAGTGTTAGCCCAAAGTATTCGCGACGAGAACGATGTCGCGGGCAGAAGCTAATATACAGTATTTCAACTATATGAAATTCAGTATTTATATTTTAAAGATAAGATAAATAAAGTTGTTCTCCTTATTATGGTCGTATGTCGACCACTGGACGACCATTACATAGTGTATGAAAATAACCGCCCTATTGTTTTTCAGTTGAATTACGTTGTTTTATTTTACAGAAATTGTTGTTATAAACGGTTATCAGTTATTCTTATGTTCGATAACTACTATTTTGTATCGTGTTTCTATTAGAAACAATAAAACGGCAATAAGCCAATATTCTTTTTTAGTATCGTGACTTTGAGTGTAAGCAACGTGAAGCGCTTTCGCAATATTCACATTTCTTATTAACACAGGCTGATAATTATTATTATTAATAATAATACCGAACCGCAAATAATCAACAGCAGAATGTTTTCAATAATTAGTTATCCACTGCGCAGTAATATTGTTTCATTAATGGTTGTAAAAATAACCATATCCAATTAAAATAAAACGTATATTTATTGTCCCTAAAAGTCGTACGTACTGGAAGGATAAATTGTGGATAGAATCATAGAATTATGAATTAGCATACCGAAGCTATGAACAAATAACTGTATTGCTTTGTGGATAAAGCTGGTGGTATGTATAAACCCAAAGTTATTGTAATAAAGTAACTCAAGTAGGTAGGTAATTATCATATTTTATTTAATATGAAAGCATTTGAGTTCCTGTTATTTAAAAATGACCTGTAATACCTATTTTACATAGTAAGTACATACCACAATTTAGTACGTGTAGACAAGCTTTGAAATTGCTGGTTCGTATGATGATTTGAGGAAATTATTTGTTATTTTACTTAATGCAATCGTTTCATACGTCTTTACACGTCTTATATGTGAAAGATAATGAAGCTTGTGAAACTCACAAAATATAGGCATGTATTCTGGTGGCATATCTAATTATTCATATAAAGCCCAGTACTATATATAGTAGCAATACATAGTGGTTACCTCTACGTCAAGTTGAACGCAAATACTTTGTTACGTCTTCTCCTCGTCACCCCTTTCATAAATGAGTATACAATAATACATCAGTTGTTTTTCGACACTTTATCATTTATTAAATCAATTATTAACACGTTGTTAGTAGTTAGGTACTCACAATTATAACAACTAATAATCCTTAAGCAACAAATAAAACATTCTTAAAAATTTGAATATTCTGTCGTGTTTTTTTTCGAAATGAAAACGCTGTTAACCTGGAAAGTTCTTTACAGCTTCACCGAACTACTGAGGCGAGCGCTGAAGCTAACCTAAGGTGTCTAGATAGATATACGTATATGAGTTATTGAAACATGCATGTGTACCAAGCATGCGTGCCTCAACAACTCCTATATGTACATATTTTGTGTCGGAAAAAATCCTCTAAACTATATAGGATAGGGAAAAATAAAGGTAGAACTCTTTGTTATTTCTCTGAAAAAGAAAAACAGCATGTAAGCGTCTAGGCGTAGACGTGTGTTTAGGTGACGTGTGTGATGTTGTAGCAGTGATGTAAGGTTTTGTGTTACTGTATCGCGTGAGCAGCGTACTCAAGGGCTCCACGCCGAGGGAACGGATCTAGGCTTGAGCCGTCGCCGAGGGGGGCCTAATCTGGTTATTCTGTTGTCGATTATCTGCTGTCTGTTATTATTTTGACAATGATAATGCTTAAAATATTGTGTTATTTGACTGTATTTTATGTAATATTGGTGGCATTTCACGTAATATAGTCCGATTATTGTGCGGCAGTGGAAGTGGAGGGGAAATAATACTAAGGAGCATGAATTCTGAGACGCCATAAAAACTCTCTAGAAAATTCTATCAAGGGGGTCATCATCTTCTTAGAGCGTTGAAAGTATCATAAAAAAACAAGCAAGTATTATAGAACAACCAATAGGTGTGGAAGGAAAATCATTATACAAATATTAATTTTGTTTTTGTGTTATCGTTACAAATTTAAAAATATAAAGACCATAGAATAATTGGCAGTAGTTTATTATAATCTTTTAAAATAAAGCCAAAATAAAATAAATTATCATTGTTACTACGTATTATAAAACAGTCTTCTGTCATGTCTGTCTGTTCGCGGCAAACTCAAAAATTACTGCACGGATTTTAATGCGAGTTTTATTAGTAGGTAAAATGATTTATAATAATTTGTCAAGATTTTTTATTTTAGGCTAGGTTTTTATTATATAACTGTTATTGTCGTTTATTGTTACTAGCAAGGAGCTAAATTTAACTCTATGTATGATATGCATAATCAGTTTATTGACAGTTTAGTAACAAAAAAAAAATAATCATAGCGAAAAAATTTCATGACACGGTCAAGACTATAAAGGGATCAAAGTGAGTCACGCGTGAAGAGTATTCGAAATATTTTTTCATCAATCTGCAAACTCCATACGTGACCCCTCAGAGGGTCTTTTATGTGCTTTGATATTGCTTACCGGAGTAGAAAGCCGTGCATACACGTTGGCGATGACTAAAATAGGGTTGAAGAATTTCTCAGAGACTTTTTTATTAACATAATATACATCATATGTATTCCCGTTTCGTTCTTATTAAATTTACTAGCGAACCGCCGTGACTTCACTCGGATGTAGTATTTCCATGTGAAGGCATAGCTAAGTGTCTAAATGATTTAGATCCATTCTTCTGTCTGGTCTGTCAAATTTCTGTTTGTCTATTTGTATGAACACACATCCCTGCTAAAGTATTGGGTTCACAATAAAACCTCAACATGAAAATCATAAAGAAATCATATAGTCGAGAATACCTTAGTCTTTGTTTAGTTAACATCGGTACACTCTATCAAGAGTTATTGTAATTTTAATGACGACGCGAGTTAAATACGAGAGGAAAGAAGATAAGTTTTTTTTTCCGAACTGACTACGCTATTGGCCTTGGGAGGCCTTTACAACTTCACCGGACTACTAAAGTAGAATAGTCGATGGACTTAATACATTCAGAAGATTTTATTAGACACTGTTTATTTACATCCACGCGGATGGAGATGCGGGCACAGCTAGTAAGTATATAGTTTTAAGGCGGACGAACACGTGGGTGGATGTTAGTGTATTCTTATATTACGATAAATGTAATATATAACTTTTATATAATATCTCGTTTATATGTATTGCAATGCATACTCGTTACATGCCGGTTAGAAAATGCTGAACTAAAGTGAAAAAGAATTTTCTTAAGCTTCAAAAGACTCGCGGCGACTGCTCCCTCGAGATAATGCTAGCTAATAACAGGTTATAAAGACGTCTCCAAATTTAATGAAAATGTTCAAATTATGCTTTCAGCCGGCATGATTTTACTTTTTAAAGTTTACGAGTCCTTGTTTTATTATGTATGCTTATCATTAACTTTAGAAACATTCTTTAGATTATTAAAGTCAGGTCTGGTTTAAATTAAACATTTTAAATGTACTTAATAACAGGCACTGAAGCGTAAAAACCAGAATTTTTGCTGATGTTTCAATAATACAGTTCACATATTTATTATTATTTTTATTATACACTAGCTGTGTGCTAACGAAGAAAATGAAGCCATATTCTCCATATACAGCACAACCATGTAGTGAACTCAGATGGTGACTGAACGTAAGTCTGTCAATATTTTTCAAGGGAGATCATGTCTCGTTTGAATTTTTGCTTCGACATTCATAAATCTCCGATGTTCTAATCACAACAGCAGTGTATGATAAGTAAACAATAATTTATCAAACTGTATCCTGGGCATAGAAAAGTTAATTTTATTTTATCTTTTTAGCGACTACTTCTATCGATCTTTCTATTTCTTACTAGCTTTTGTTCGTGACTTGGTTCGCGTGGAATAGTTACTTAGGGGCAAACGCTAACTTTAACTCGCGATCTTGTATACGTAGAAAGTGAAAATATTTTTAAAATAATACGTACGCTAACCCCGATTTTTAAACATTCCTCATTGGTGCTCCGCGCCTATTAATCTTAGCGTGATGATATATAGACTTTATGCTTCCTTGATAAATGAGTTATCTAACACTGAAAGAATTTTTCAAATCGGAATAGTAGTTTCTGAGATTAGCACGTTCAGCCAAACCAACAATATACCAGCTATATAATATAAGTATAGATATGTCCCTTCTGTAATGTAGACAATATTCTAAGGAGTGGTCTCTACGTTTAAAGGTTATGTATCGAATACGCTAAAATTATTAACGTTATTTCGGTCGCAATATCTTAATTGAAGGTGGTACCTACTTATTTAGAGTGTTCATATAATACATTATTCAGTGATACAGGTGGATACATTTACTAGGTGATTAATTTTTTACTTAGAACTATACTAAATGTAATTACTACGTGTTTCGCCTTAATGTAGTAGTCCGGTGAAGCTGTTAAGACCTTGCTGGGTCAATAGCGTAGACATTTCGAAAAAAAAATTTTTCGCCTTAACGTACATTGATTGTGTTGTGTTAGAAACGAAACAGAATCTTAACACTAATTTATGTTATGTAATCCGTTCTTCGAGTGTATTAGTTACTTGGGAAAACATAAACGTTATCCATACAATTCGTACAGTGAATAATTTCGGTTTATTTACTAAGTAACATGTAACTTTTTAATTAATCTAGTATTTTAAAGGCTATATAAATTTTAAAAAGCTTGAAATAAATTAATAATATTTATACTAATTAATTTTACTCAATTCAAGTGGTATATATTAGCGTGTTACGTTTCGTATTTCGCCAGTTATTTTTTACATTAATATCATAATTTAAAAAAATGTTTCTTTTTTTGATCGAACTCTAGAACTATTAATCACATTTCAAAAATTCTGTTTGGATTCTATAGCGTTACTGTTGAGGAAAATTATAGGTTAGCATCACGTTATATACCCACAGAGTACCTGTACATACATTATTCCGAGATCTTGGTATGCTGTATAGTTTTATATTTTATCAATAATCTTGGTTCTATATTTTCTAATATTGGTGGTGTCTTATGTAATATACTTTGGTTATTGTGCACAAGTGTAATACATGACAAATAATACCACGGAGCATGGATTCTTAATTACTACAAAACTCCTTAGATAGTTCTAACATGACGATAACATGTTAGTTTATTGAAATGATCATAAGAAACTTGTAATATCATCTACTCGCCCGTGACAGTAATAATCTAATAGAAGATTGATTATAAACAATAAAATAAATAATAATAAAATACAGCGTATCGCTACCTATTAAGCTATTGGACAGTAAAAAACTTTTTCGTGACAAAATATTTAGGTGCGCCAAGTCTCATCGGGCGGTGTTGAAGTTTATCGATTCCAAATATATTTGGATAGAAGAAAACGTATATATACCACTAAACATGTTTATCGAATATTCACCGGAGTTGTGAGCCAAATGTAACGTCTTTGTGCTTTTGCAGAAGCACATATTATTACCATATATCATCTCTTTCATACGGCGTTATTCTGGATCAGCGATACTCAACCTGCGACCTGCCGGGTCTTTATTTTCAATTAATTTAAATTGTGATTTGATTAGATTGGAAAAAAAGCGTACTCTTTCTAATTACTTTATTCTTGCTAACGCTAAAGTTCGTAGTATGTACTAAATAAAAAAAATAAAGAAAGTCGATTGTGAAACAGGTGAAAAAGATACTGCTCTACTTTATTTTTATAATTAATTAGCGAGCCCGGCGGACGTTGTCCTGCCTTGATAATAAAAAATCGTAAAAGTTAACCGCAGCGCCACCTACCGGGTCCAATTGTGAATCTAAATCATTCTCGGATCCAGTGGAACACGTACACAAAATTTCATCAAAATCGGTCCAGCCATTTAGGAGGAGTTCAGTGGCATACACACGTCTACAAGAAATTTATATATAAAGATTAGAGTTCTGAAAATTCTGCCATTTATTATACCCGATTAGGCCTCCCACGGCAGCGGCTCAAGCTTAGGTTCGATGCCTCGATGGGAGCCCTTGAGTGCGCTTGCGCGATACTTGCGCTAAGCGCTCGCCTTAGTAGTCCGGTGAAGCTGTTAAGACCTTGCTGGGTCAATAGTCATTTCGAAAAAAAAAACCGTTTATTATCGATTTTAAATTTACTTATGAAACTATTATTATTAGCTTATTTATTGATACTAGTGGGCGCCCAGTGGTCGACATTCGACCATAGTTATTTGATATTTTAAAGTTTGAACTTTATTAGGGTTCTTTTGTCAAAGGGTATACTTCTATAATCAAAGGTTTTCATCATGGCTACTCAGTTATTTGCCATGATCTTTAATTATATAAACATTTAAAAAACTCTGCGTAAATGAAAATAAAAATTAATTATAAATTTGAAACAAAAATCAGGTGGTAAAGCTCTCAAATTTTAAGCAAACATAACTTTACGAAAATAAAGAAATTTATCGCAACCCATGACACAATTTTCAATTAATTTTACACGAAACCATGGGTGGGCGGTATTTCTGGGTCATATTGAATTAAATGTAGTCTGTTCATTACGAGAAATAATGATATGCCCAGTACCATCGTTTGGAAAAGTAATGGAGCCACAATACAATCAAATGGTGAATCCAATACAAAGATGTTTTAATACTACCATTAACTTTTGAAATTAAAATCTTTTTTGTTGCTACATGAGGTTGAATTGCAACATTGTAACCGCGGAGGCCTAAGTCATGGATTACTTTTATGAACAAAACCCTTATTTTGATTATACAAAGTATTATTTGGCTCATTTTTTTATGAAATCATCATTTGAAGTGAGTTCACCATAAAAAATAATAAACATTACAATAATAGTTATATTTTATAACTAGCTGACCCGTGCAACTTCGTCTGCACCAAATTGGTTATCACTGGTTTCAATTTTATTTGTAAACATGAAAAAATTGAATAAAACTGATTCCCGATTGCAGCCAAAACTACCGTTTCCAATTGTGAATCCAAACTATTCACGGATTAACTGAAACATTAGCAGATTACATGTGATTTTTTTTAAAGAAGCCTAGTACCCTTTCGTAGCATCATCTACCACTCCGTTGTTTGTAGTCCGGTGAAGCTGTTAAGACCTTGCTCGGTCAATAGCGTAGTCATTTCGAGAAGAAAGAATTATCTACCAGGATCAATTAAGATAAAAAGTAACCTACATAAAACTAACTAAACATCTCTACCACTTACTTTCTCATAACTATCTTCAACTTGTATTAAAACCTTTTTATACTCCATTGTATTAAAGAAAAATATATGAACACCATATCGAGGCGTCAAACATCGCGCCGAAACGTCAACTGTCACTTGCTTGAAACTATTGTCTAAGAGTTATAAACTGTTTCGAAAACGTATTTTAATTTTTTTTTAATATATTTTTATAAATAATCTCTGTACCACTCACAACATAGTACCTATCACCTTTTGGTAATTTAGCCATGTTAATATGTTTCTATTGTAGATTATTCTACGTCGTTACACTAAATATTTGGCATTAAATTTATATCGTGGATTTGTCACACTTGATATTGGTGAAATTACCTACATAGGCAGAGGCCATACCGGTATGAATCAATCAAGCCAGTTTTATATATTATATTCATCCGAACAACGGGCTACCTGGCTGCCGGTAAGAGTTGCGTTTATTTGTGCATATCGTACCTTTACAGACAAAAATATTGATTTTTAAATAATTTTAGGATGTTTTTTTTCACTAACTTTGAAACGTTATTAAAATGGAATTATTATTGAAAGACATTTATGGTATTGACAATAATGTGCTTGATGCAATTTTTTGGATATAAAAATAAAAGTAATCTTAACCCATGTTAGAATAGCAGTAATTTAATCATTACTATATTCAGATATAAATAAGTACAAATTTCATCTTTCACACTAATTCATTTATTAACTCAATATTTAGATCGATTTATTGCTATAAAAATAATATGTGTATAGAATATAGCTATAGGTATAGTTTAGTACAGCACTGGCTGCACGATAAAGATAGCGATAATTGTGGCAGCGTATGTAATCGACGCTTTTTTTTTTCGAAATCGCTGTTGACCTGGAAAGGTCTTTACAGCTTCACCGAACTATTGAGGCGAGCGCTGAAGGCACTCAACCGACTTGGGATGTTTGGGCGACCAACTCAAGGGTACACGGCATACCTCCGCTTGGGCTGTCGCCTGTTTTGTGCAAAAATCACGACCTATCTGAGCTAACCTAAGCTAAGCTATCTAGATATACGTATATAAGTTATTAAAACATGCATGTGTACCAAGCATGCCTGCCTCAACAACTCCTATATGTATTTTGTGTCGGAAAAATTTCTCTAAACTATATAGGATAGGATAGGGTAGGGAAAAAGTTTATTTCTCTGCAAAAGAAAAACAGCGTGTAAGCGTGTAGGCGTGCACGTGTGTATAGGTGATGTGTGTGATGTTGTAGCAGTGATGTAAAGTTTTGTGTCACTGTATCGCGTGAGCAGCGTACTCAAGGGCTCCCCGCCGAGGGAACGGATCTAGGCTTGAGCTGTTGCCGAGCGGGGCCTAATTCGGTGTGCGTGAGTGAAATTTACCCCCAGACCATGGCGGCGTGATCTGTGGTTATGTGGGCGTGGGCGTGAACACGATCTGTTTGAAGAGACAGGCTGGTACTGATCTTTCGCTAACGTGATTGAATCAGTAGGGAAGGTAAAAATGTGTCGCGGTCGTCTTCTATACTACGCAGTGATGGGTACGGGTTCATAGTTCGCGGCGGATACCACTAAAGGGCTGGGTTGATTCGCGGCTTTTTCGAAATATCTACTGTGTGTATGATTTTATATACGCTCAGACAGAAAGCATCTCTAGGTCCCTGTGGAGATCCTTATTCCGGACGTAACATGGGGCACCGGTGATTTTACGTAGGGCTCGGTTCTGAAGAACCTGCAACTTTTGAATACGATTTTGCGCATGTGCAAAGATCGAACAACTGTACGTCATAATCGGACGGATGCAAGTTTTATATAAAGTGAGTTTATGTCTGGGGGACATTTTACTCTTATGACAAAGCAAATGATAGAGACGACCCAAGACCATGGCGGCTTTGTTTCGCACTATATCTGTGTGAGGATCGAAATTTAAGTGTTTATCTAAAGTGACGCCGAGATATTTCACCTCACCGGGCCAAGGTATTTCGGTTTCGTATAGCCTGATGGTCGACGACGCATATATTTACGTTTATCGTTGTTTCATTGTATATGGTGAAATCTTAATATCAATAATGTTTAAAATAATGATAAAATGAAATTTGTTCTTTGCTATGAAAAAAAATAATTGGATTGAAATTTTTTTTTTTATGATATGATTGTTTATAAAGAAATGTGCCCGACTATAATAAATTCATGCTTTTATTTGCGTTTAAAAGTTACTGAAAAAAAATGTTCATAAACCTATTCATAAATCAAAATGCGCATTGAAAATACAACGTCAACCGGCTACCAAGTGTCCTTTCGGGCTAATACCACTCTCTCACAGAAAACCGACGTGAAATAACAGTGCTTGCATTGTAGTGTTTCGTTTAGTCAGTGAAAGCGCTGGAGGCCCACCTCTCTTCTCCTTTCCTCCTTTGCCTTCCCTTAAGGGTAAGGGCCCCCAATATACACGTTGGCAACGCACTTGCGACACTCCTGGTGTTGTTGTGTCCATAGACGGTGGTGGTCACTTACATCACGTGACCCACCTATTTGTTTGCCTCCTATGATACAAAAAAAATGATATTGATATATTAAAGAACTAGGTATTCTAAAATTCTTGTTCTTTTAACGTTGCCGGCTCTTGTACTAAGGTGTCGCAAAAAAGTCTTGTTACGTTAACTACAAATTTTTGTTTTTCGTTATCCTGCAGAACCCCTTGCGTTTTATGGGATAAAAAGTATCCTGGATGTAGCCTTGCAATATCAGTTATTACTTTGTTGAGTTTCGTTATAATTGGTTCAGTACTTTCAGAGTAATACGGGTTTAGATTTTAGGCTTTAATCCTTTATCCTGGAGAACCCTTTGCGTTTTATGGGACAAAAAGTACATTTGATGTAATCTCGTAACATTAGTTATCACTATGCCAAGTTTCGTCAAGATTGGTTCAGTAGTTTCAGAGAGATGCGTGTTCATAGGGACAGATAGACAGACAGACAGACAGACAAGACAGACAAAAATTGTAAAAAGATTATTTTTAGCTTCTATATCGATAACATAGTCTACCCTGATTAAAATTTTCAAAAAATATCTAATGTACAGATTTCGACTTGTTACAGTTTTATTATAGTATAGATACCATTGTTGAATGTAGGATGTAAATGATAATTGGAACGTAAGAGTTAAAAAATACATATAGTCGAGCATAGCAACCTCCTTCACAGTTCACAACCTTTTTTGAAATTCGTAATTATTGACGGCAGTCAAAATGTCTTTTTATTTACATGTGTGTATATGTTGTGTAAAATTCAAGCAGTAGTGTGAGTAGTGCATATTTTAATTAATTTAATGTACCACTAATGCATTTTATATAAAATAAACAGCTTTCTGCACTTCTCCGCCATATAAACTTTAACTATGCCAAATTTGAAGTTCACCCGTTTAGGGGAAGTAGGTTAAAAAGGAGTACAATTTTTTTGCTTCGCGTATTAATATATAGATATCTTTACAAATATACAATACAATCCCGTGTCAACGAAACCTATAGGTATATGTGTTAAATTATAAACAGCCTTATAATACGAGATCTGTCTTTCAGTTTGTAACGTGTAATTGTAAAGCGCCTTTTAATATATGACCTTAAGCATTGTGACCGTCCCTAGAGACGGCTAGAAATGTAGCTGTCAACCAAAATTGCATTAATTTTTGTCTCACGAGCCCATACTACCATATCTTACAACTAACCGCATCATACCCTGGGTTCGTCATAGAATCAATAGCATAGTCAGTTCGAGGAAAAAAATGTCATAGAAATATTCTATTGCAACAAATTGTAGGTGGTTGAACCACGTTGAAGCTATTACTGGTTTCAGCATGAATATGTCGGCTCGTCTAGGGTAGTACCACCCTCTCACAGAAAACCGACGTGAAGTAACAGTGCTTGCATTGTTGCGTTTTGTTCGGTCAGTGAGAGTGCCGGAGGCCCACCTCTCCTCTTCCCTTCCTAAAACTCAGGCAAAGCAAATTAAGCAATGTGCATCTCGTTCATATAGTGTCAATATCTAGGTATATATATACCTATGTTCTTTTTGTATCTGGCGTTTCTCAAATTTTGGCGCTTTCCATAGATATGGTTATGAAACGATCGTCAATGAATCTTGGTTTTTCTATGGTGACTGTTATTGTGACGTCACAATGACTACAATCTGCTGTACTGTAGTGATATACTAGGATAACATGAAAAATATAGGTATAAAGAATAACATTTCTAGAAAAAAAAATTTTTTCGTATTTGTTAGCACATCGTTCATCAGTGACTAGATGTGGGTTGAATAGACAGATAGATCTTAATAGACACAATCACTTGCCTGGGTCTGTGTGGGTTGATACAAATTTAGATTTCACTAAAATCTTTCTTAAGTGATATTTTGCAGAGTTCTATTTAAATTTATCTATTTGTGATCGTTATGTTTGTTAAAATTGCATTTGCTTCCCTTATTGTCTTACCCGAGTGGCCATTACCGTGATTTTTGTCTGTCAAGACGAAAACTGTAGTTCTGTAAATGGATTCAAATTATGTCAATTTTGTCGTATATCCATAAACCAAGCTATTGTTACTTGACTGTATCCATTTTTGTCTCATAAATATAGTAACGAAGGTTATAAACATATAATAGGTATCAAACGAAGTTGATTTTTAGCGACATCATTATGTACTTTGTTGTATTTTTTTTTTCGAACTGACTACGCTATTGGCATTGCAACGTCTTTACAGCTTCACTGGACTACATTGTTGAATTGTGTACTATAGTATGTACCGGCAAGCAGTGTAGTCTCGGCCACGCTGTTTTCACTTCTCAGAATCGGATTTGTATGGAAAATCCTTGCCTATTTTTGGTTATCGGTTAGCTATGTAGATGGCACTTTATGCAATTTTTTTTTGACAAGTTTGATAACAAAACATGTTGGACGACAATTACTTTTGACATTTCAAACTGACAACTTTCAAATATTTATTCACTTTACGTTTCTGTTACGTGAAAGTGTTCTCTTAAATTTTTTTGTCTCCCACAAACAATTCTGTCTATTTACGGATCTACTTTTAAACATTGACTCCTACATAATATTTGGATGTAGATTTGCCTTTCGATGAATATATGCGATACAAATAAAAATGATCAATAGCTTGTATACGATTTACACAGTACCGCTTTATGCGTACATACATAACTATATATGTATATCTACAACCAACAGATATTAGTTCGGGACTTGTATTATAGAGGCGCTCATTGAAAAGAACGAGTGCGACCTCTATTTATATAAGGTACTCTGTGGTCTCGGTCGGCACTCATGTAACACGCGTCTCTGAATTAAAGACCCAAAAGTGATCTTCGTTTTATTACATCTACATACAATTAATTTGAGGCTGAACCTCTAAAGATTATATATAGATAAACGTAATAATGACCAAACATTAGGAATCTATACATATACCTAATAAGAATGTTGATGAAAGTATCTGTACTTTCAAATTTTTGTGAAAAAAAAAATTGCGAGTAAGAATAAGTAATGGAATAAATTTCGATCATTTTTTTTACTGTGACTTATCTCTATACCTTTAAATGAGCAATTCTTGTATATTTTTATATTTGTATATATTCAGAATCTTGGAAATGGCGTCATCTATTTCCGTGAAACTTAGTATGTAGGTAGTTTCGATGACGATAAATCGATCTAGCTAGATTTTATTCATAGAAACAGTTTTAACTGAGATTTCAGGCAATGAAAAAATATAGCTAGAATATGAAGGTAAATTTCGCCGGCGCTGTCAAAACAAAAATGGCACAGGTGGAAATTGGTTGCTTCGAAAATCCGTGTAACCCCAATTCAAATCCGAGTATATATATATATTTGTAAAAAAACATTTTTTTGTAAGGCAAACCTAACAGTTTATTTTAATTAAAAAACATGTGTTTTAAATAACCGAGCTAGGCTCGGTCGCCCAGGTACTTTGGTTATTGATATAAGAATGTAATAAGTAAAAATTATAATTACGTTGGTATCAAAAACCCCTGTGAGATTATCGTCTGATATTTAATATCTAAGCACAAATTAGATGACTGTATTATATGTAATCTCAAAATGAATAGGAAATAAAAAAATAATCCGTGTCTAATTTCATTTCACGCACAAGCTTTAGGAATTTTCGAATAAGGTTGATTATTGTCAAAGCCCATGAAAGATGGTATTCAATTACGGATTCCATGTAAAAGAGGGTTCACCCTTTGTCGGAGATAATTTGGACGGCTGGAATAGCATACTGAAATTTTGGGAATGTATTTCAATTGGAATTTACAAAAATCTCTAGTACTCTCTTGAAATATACTCTCATATTACGTAATGAAACTATAGGGAAGCCTTTATTTAAATGATACTGAACTGTAAATTCTGTGATGTTTGATTACGGCAGATATTTCATTGGGAATGAGAATGAAGGACCTGGATGTGCAGATCTGACGTGGTAGGTGCGGGGTTGTATCACTGGGCTACCATCGCCCAAGTTGCGATTCACTAAAAAGTATACCTCTATAAACTATAAATTCCATATTTCTAGACTTGGTAACTGCTAACCATGAATCAATAAGGAAACCAGGACATACTACAAAATAGTTGTATAAATGTTTACTTATGTACGGAGAGGTGATAAGGGCATTGCTTACTTTTGCTGACTAGGGTACGGTTAGAAATTGTATGATTTTGCTTACGTAATATTGAATATCCCCAATTATGTTTGTTACTTTGATTAACATTGACAACTTAAAAGTGTTGGTGGCTGAGACTTACCAATGGAATGCTTGAATTCCAATAGTTTCGAATCTCGGGTTGTATACGAGCATTCACGGAATTTTCACTAATACTCCACGTATGGCGGTTGCTTCAACGCTCAATGTTGAGAGTATGAATCCCACACCGAATAACCTTTGTGCTATCAACATACCATTGTCCCAGGTTCAGGCTTATTTTATGTCTGTTAACACTACTTTTTCTCTGTGCAATAGGAGTTAGGAGGAGGAACTAATACGAGTCTTGTTAAAAAAAATAAAATGACGTGGTTTCAAATGTTACAGAGTGTAATATTTCGTTGAATGAAACATTGTGATGACACATTACCAAGCTACTAGAATTTTTTATTAAAATACGCTAGCCTATTTACTAACTTCAAGTCTATAAGTGTGCCCTTAAAGTCGGTTCACACTTAGTCTCAACATTAGACTAGTTTGTGGCCAAAGGTTAAAACTATAAAATATAGAAGAAAAAGAACTGAATAAATATATTGTGAACACTCACGCAGATTAATAATATGGTTGGGAAATATACAACCAAGTTACAGGGCATATAAATTTGTTAACACATCATCGTCGGCTGGTGTTTTTATTAATAAGGTTCTTTCCTTAGCTTATGCCGAGTAATGAAAAGTTTAAAGATCATTATTATACGTTAGATATTAAAAAAATATTATAAACTTTATAAAATAATAGACATTCACATTTTATTAACTAAATTTATTCTCAAAACTAAATTTTTAGAAATCCTACAATAGTAAACAGGTTCAGGTTCAACACTGATTTGCCTCAAAACAATTAAATAGATATGAATTAAACTAATATGCATAGTAAATCTATGTATTTATTTTGGCTAACGTATATTATAATTTATTACGAGGTAAGTAGATATCAGAACTATTAGAAGTGTACATATTTCTTCTACTTCAATATTTATTCATGAGATAAAACCAACAATGGTGTTTACATATTAACAACACCGGGTTAGCCGTTGCCGGCCGGCCGTCTCGCGATATGTGTATTCGCGATTGTAACCTAACCAAAACGAGATGAAACTGTTTTTTTTAACTTAAAAGTTGCTAATATATAAAACACAGTGCGCTGTCTTGGTTTCGCAAATCTAACCTAATTTAACCAATTTATTTTTCTCAATTAATCCGTCTTGGTTCGGTTAGGTTAGATTTGTGAAACATAGGCACTGCGGTGTCGTTAACATGTACCCCAATTATTGATTTTTCGATGTACAGCTGTTTGTAATGAATTACAAATTTTAAAAAACCTAGTCACATCACGTTTGAACTTTGTTTAGATTTAATTAAAATCTAAATGTAATCTCTTGTGATAGAACACTATAAATATTAGCTTTAATAAAAAACTTTCAAACAATACAATAAACATTATACACCGAAAATTCGGGCATTACATTACTATTCATTTTACAGCTTGCAAATGTACATTTGCAATTATGTACATTACATTATGTAGTTAATGGAAATTCAAAATTATGAATATAAAGGACAACAATTTTGGAATATCCGTAAATAACAAAGGAATTTGAACAAGTTGGTATACGCTGACGTGTAAACAGTTATATCATTTCATATTAGACAGTTTTTAATACATATTTAAATGATCCATTTTACGTATAATTATCATTTTTATAACAACAATTTTCAATGTATTTTTTTTCTTCGGTATGGCCTCTGCCTATGTAGGCAATTCCGCCAATGTCAAGTGTGGCAAATACACGTTTCAAACTAAATTGCCAAATCGTAGAAAACTAGTTTCTTGCAAAATGGCTTCCTAACATATCTGAAATATTTAACAATCAACATAACACTATATACTCACACAACTATATTATAATATATTTATAATAGATTGACAAATGATGCAAAACACGAGATAAATATCAAATTACATTCAAAACTAATACGAGTATAAATAGCTTATAGATTAACAATTTGAAACAATGTTTAATAATTTACAAATATTATATGCAGGAAATAGTAGAATACAATCATATCACGAACTGAATACAAATGGTGTGTTTAGGTCTGAATTTATGTATACCATGTATAGGGTTGCCATCTTTTTTGAGAAAAATTATGCATCATATTTTCGAATACGAAAAGAAAGCATTTTTGAAAGATTTTTATAATTTTTTTATTATTATTATTAATATCCTTAAAAATACGCTGTTATGTACTTTTAGAAAGTGTCGACAGCTTTTTCTTGTCTTTGGAAATTTCAAAGCTAGGTTTAAAATGAACAAAATAAAAAATTCATAACCTGTTTTTTAATAAATTTATGGATGATCTATTCTTTTCTTCTTGCCACTATATACTCATTGTCGGTAAAAAGTTTTCCTTTATTCTAATTCCTTTTTTAAACTCTTATACAGTTCAACTATAGTTGAAACATAAGTATAGATAAATAAAAAAATAGTATTTATTCATTTTACACATCACGTCATAGATTGGAAATAAAGTAATTTCACATACCTTATTTCTATGCAAATTTGATCTATCAAAATTAAATAGGATATGTTACTATAAGGTATGGTTGACAACCCTAACTGAGATACTTTTGTTTCGTGCTGGATATTTCATTTACGTGTTACCTTACACCCTACCGTACCTTACAGTAATTACTCATAAATAAAATTTGACATCTCTATTCTACATTGTATTCAGATTTCATCCATTTATTCCAAACAGTCAGTAAAGTAATATAAAATTAACTATGTAGGTATGTATTTTGGCTGTATTAATTTAGAAGGCTGGTCGCCAATAATAAAATGAGAATAAATACGATGTAATTCTCGCAGGTGTTGACTTTACTGCCCGCGACTTCGCGTGGAATAGTTACTTTGGGTTAACACCCAAGCACATAGCGGAAGCGCTCAAGAGCAATTTTTTTTTTTAAATATTCGTCATTGGTGCTTCGCTCCTATTGGTCTTAGTATTATGGTACATAGCTTCCTAGATAAATGAGCTATATAATTGTGAAAGAATTATCAAATCGGACCAGTAGTTCCTGAGATTACTCCCTACAACGTCAAAAGCTTTACCTCTTTATAATATTAGTATAAATTTCGGCCATCTTACTATAAACGTGTGCAGTTTAAATAATGTTTGAAATATCTAAAAAAAATGAAGGAATCAATTAATATGGATAACACGAGTTACTATTCCAGTGTTCATAACTACATAGAAAATAGTTACACAAAAGAATTATTAACCTGTTATTGAAAAAAAAACAAGTATTTTTTTAATTTCAAACAAACACAATCTTAATAATACGTACTAAATGACAACAAAAAAAAACATATTTTCGACGTATATCAATATACAACATAAGTTTTTTGAAAAATTACTACTAACTACATTAATGAATTCCTATGCTAACGACCAAGTCTCTAAGGCGAGCGGCGATAAAATTTACAGCACTTTTCTTAAGATGTTTATACCCTTCCAAGTTTAGTAAATTGAATTGCAAATTGTAGAGTATTCGTGGAAGAGAATTCTCTAGTAGTCGTCTGTCTAGCAACCATTTTAACTTTGAAAATATTTCACCAAGATTTTCCTTCGAATTTGAGAATCACTCGCCAATTTATGTCGTGTATATTACGATCTTCAGTGCGTTTTTTCCATCAGACGAGGTCACTATCAATAAATAATAAAATGCTATATATTTTTAAGATACCAATACAATACAGTACAGTACAGAACAGTAGTAGTAACTTGTTACTTAAATTTTAGCAGATAAAATAGCATTATATGTAATAGACTCAACAATTTTGAGTCTGTTATTTTTTATTATATATTATCTGTATGGGTTTGTGTTACCTATGGCGTTGTAACTGAACTGTATTTAGAAGTATTTTAATGAATTTGATTAAAAATATACATTTTAATAAAATATGACATTTATCCGTCGGAACACTGGAGGTTATGTAAAAGATAAATAATTTTATGAGACAATTTTAAATATATTCTTTTGGAAGACCAGAGAAATTGAATTTATTGCTTTATTTATAGAATATGTTCCTTGTCTTTACTATTATAATTCATAAGTTTCTAATTTGTTAAATGTATATGTAATGTAAATTCTATCAGTATATTATTTCTTGCCAAATAGTATTCGAGATATCGATTACATTAAATAAGTATATCAAGTTTATAAAAAATTAAAATAATGAAAAAATATATCATAATTATGTATTTAATATAAAAACATTCTAAGAAGATAATAATTTATCTACTAGATATTTTATATTTTTACATTTAACACTACCTAATTGTTACATGAGGAGTACAGTTAACGATATCTACATATACATAAACATTTACTTTATCAGTTTCTTTAAAAAAAATGCCTAATTGCCATTAGAACTATGGCTTCAATAATTTATACGCTATTAGATTGAAGAGAGAAGTTCTTAAGCTTCTTACTATACACAAATATCGCGAATTACTTACATGTATTAAATTTCATTCGTTTTTATGATCATTTCCCAAAATGTATTACCATCAAACATCGCGCCAACAACAATATTATCTGACTTTTTGACTATCGACCCATATACGATAGGTTGAACAGCTGATTCATGTCACTGAACCGATGCAGAAGTTAATCCCGCACGAATACGAATTCGTTGTAGTGGTTCCAGCGGTTTTCTTCCGAGTCGACACCTGGCTTGAGTTCTGCAGCACCACCGGCTGTCCCGCTGCCGCAGCTCGCACTCAACTTAAAACCGTTCTCTTGGAGCATGTCGAAAGCTTGCTCGATAAACGAATGCTTCAAGAAGAAGCGAGACGTATATCTGTCCGCAAGACCGTGGTCAGGGTCACGAGACTCGTTCAGGGTTTCACCGAAAACGTCACGGCAGAGAGTCACTTTCCCGCAGACGAGAATACGGGAAAGTTTACGGAATTTAACATCGGCAAGTCCGTCACGACCGAACGCGAAACTGCCCCTGTAGCCGACTGTGATGCATCCCTTTTCACGGTTTGGCGGGCGCGGGTCAGCTTCACGAACCGCATTTTCGAGGCCGACGAGCCTATAATGTTTCGCCTCACGAGCTAATCGCTTGTGCTCCCGGAAGCATTCCGGCAGTACGAGTCCACCGTCTCGGAGATAATCGAGAACGTAACGGAAGAGTACGCCATCGCGATCGAAGAATATACGGCCGCGAGCGTCGCGCGGATGTTCGGAATCTTGTAGCGCGGTCGCGGGAAGCGAGTCGGGTTCGCGTAGCAGTGTATCGCGAGTGGTAGCGTAGTGCACGCCGCCCACGTTGAGCTCGAGAACTTCGGCCGGCGCGTCCGCCATCGCTGAGGGTTGAGGGCGCAGTGTCGGAGCGACTGCGCGTCCACCGCTCCCTCCCTGACCCACTTATCGCGCGTCTCGGCGCCGCCGCGTGGGCCCATCAATAACGCATGCCCGGGTTACTGACTTGGAAATAATTATTTCCTACCCTTCCGACCGAAAACTCTGTATCAATCTTCAAGGTCGTCTATTGTTAGCTGGCACATGCTACTATTTGTATAACTATTTGATTTGGCGAAATGTTATATTTGATCAATCTCTCTATTGATCCAATACATTTATTTGGGCATACCCAATATTTTTTCTGTTTCATTAAAATATAGTAGTTATCCTGTACCGCTAACAGTTTATTTAGATTCATCCTAAAATAATTTTAATTTAGGCATGTAGGGCTTATATGCCAACATTGTAGGCTTCCACGTGCTATTATATTATTTTTAATTTTGCGTCTTACCCACCTTATTCTAGTTTTGTCCGTCGAATTCATCGCGTGATACAAGTTCGTATAACCTTTTGCGGTAAACGACCTTGAAACATATTAATAGGGGGACAACAATTCGAACAAAGGAAAAACTATTGTAAAAAAATACCACCTGTGGGTTCCACCACACCACCTGTAGTAACATATTCTTTTATGTAAGGAATTACTTCATTATTACCAAGGAAAGTAATGCAAATGGATGTTCATAAAATTTTAGTTCAATTCAAATGTTACTATTTTGTAACATTCATTGCTGTCGATTTAAACTCAAAGGCTCAAAGGCCATAGGGGCCCAAACATAGTGAATCACCCCTAAAAAGATATTTAAACGGTACTTAGAGTACATGTAGATCCTAGTAAGATATTAGGATTCTGAAGGATTCAGATCTCTAATTTAATTGATTTTTGAGAAAAAGCAAAATATAAAAAATAAATTTCACGATTAACTGAACCAATTGGTCTGCATTTTTAATATATTATGGGATTACTAATACCTTCTAGAAATAATAAAAAGTTACATAGCCTCATAAAATCATTGAATTTTTTTTTACTCAAATAAAATTTTTATGTACTGTTTAAATATTTTTCTGGAGCCGATTGACTGTGTTAGGACCCTATGGCCTTTCAAATCCAAATTTTCTTAAGCTTATGATTTTTATTCACAGAAAACAATAAAATTATAAATTAAATTGTAAAAAAGGCAACGCATATCTGCTTCAAAATACGTTGTTACCCTAACTTTTTTTTTTTTTTTTTTTCGAACTGACTACGCTATTGACCTAGCAAGGTCTTAACAGCTTCACCGGACTACTAGTTATCTTTACTAATATAATAAATGCGAAAGTAACTCTATCTGTCGCGCTTTCACGACACAACTACTGAACCGATTTAAATGAAATTTGATACACAAATAGTCTAGAGCCTGAGAAAAGATATAGATGAGATAGGGCATTAATGCGAAAAAAGGGTTGTAAGGGATTGAAAGGGGAGATGAAAAGTTGTATTCAAGTACCGTCATTTTCAGAGCTAAAAGCTTGAAACTTATTTTTTAATCTGTTGTCTCCATATAAATAAATATAACATTCAAATTTTGTAAACGTTTTACCCTCGAGGGTGTAAAATAGCAATAGGAAATAGGGGATGAAAGCTTGTATGGAAATATGTAAGGTTCCGCTCCGATTTGAAAAAATCCTTCAGTGTTAGATAACTTACATATCGAGGAAGACTATAGGTTATATATCATCACGCTAAGACCAATAAGAGCGAAGCACCAATGAAGAATGTTTTAAAATCGTTTTCTATTTCCTTTTGAGTTTCCGCTGCGTGCGCTGCGTATAGGGTAATTATTCCAAGCGGACGAAGTCGCGGGCAGAAGTTAGTATATGTTATATTTATTTAGTAGTATCGTAGTAACTAGTACTCATACCCGCGACTTCGTCAGCGTTGTTTATAATCTTGAAAACATTTTATGCATAGTTAAACAATGTTATTCGTTTAATTTCCGTCCCCTGTGTTTGCGTGTGATATCGCTTGCTCACTTCTCAATGACAAAAAAGACACGTCGCTAAACTAAATGTAATGAATAAACAACTAAAATTTATTTGATCCACAATCCCTTCATCAGGTTCTTTTATACGGTTTTAGCGTGAGTTATCTAGACCTGAACGACGATACCTCATCAAACATACTTGCAGCCTTTCTATTGAGGTGTATTGTCAACAGTTCAAGTTTGAACACCCCTGCCATAAGATGTGGTTGACAAAACATAGAAATATTTAGAAGGGAAATACAAAACAACATAATATGTGACCATCGTATTTTATTAATTACTACTATTTCATAATACAATCATGTACAGGCAGTCCTCGACTTACGTCGTTTCGATTTACGTCGCTTCAAGTTACGTCGAACATTGTTTTGACACTATTCCTCAAGCATACGTCAATTGTTTCCATTTCCGGCATAGGAGAATTCACATGTCGTGGGGATTACCTAGCACATGCCACTGGTTTTGTTCAGTTAGTTCATGGACAACGGACAATCAAGACGTAATACCTTTGTTTTTTTTTACATCTTTGACAGTTTTTGTTTTTACTTATATATTTAAGTGAATTTTAATCGAACTATGCCAGCTAAATAAGCAGTGGCGTAACTTTACCATCTGGGGCCCGTGGCAAATTCTTTTGATGGGGACCTATCAGTAAAAATCGTCACGTTGTACTCAGTTTAATTTTAATAAACTTCGAGATTCTCAACGAACTCAATTGTATTATGGTCTTTAGTTGTCTCACTTTGGAATTTGACCAGAACTTATAAAGATATACTTTTCAAATAAAATAAAATGCTCAGGTACAATGTAAAAAAATATTTTTGAACTAGTGGTCTCTTGGACCGGGGCCCTCTTGGGTCGGGGGCCCGTGGCATTTTGTCAGCCCTGCCACCCTATCGTTACGCCACTGTAAACAAGACAGTAATAGTAAAATGAAGAAGAGAGTATAGAGTAAGAATAAGAGAGTGGATCTTAACCCTCGAGTTTTACATGTAAACGTATGAAAAAATATGTATCGACTTACGTCGTTTCGATTTACGTCGCGTACTTCGACAACCTATCATGCCGTAAGTACGAGGACTGCCTGTATTGAATTCTATATTTCATATAGCTCAGTAATAAATTAATCAATTGTATTACATTAACGTAAACTTACATTAAATTTTAATCTTTAACAATAGCGAAATTATCGTAAGCGTATTCAGTGATATGTTTTTGGTTTATAAATTCGGCCTTTTCTATTCTGCTACTCGGGCTTCCGATGGTTGACAACCATTTCGTCCTGTAATAAAAATATTAGATGCGGTATCCTATTTTCATGTTATATTTGTTTGTATTTCAAATAACTTAAGATTCACATTTTCAGCTTAACCCACAAATTTTATTGTGGAAAGTGATAACATGCTGGATGCGGCGCTACCAACCGCGGCCGTCTTATTTGTATTGGCCAGGTACAAACAAATATACACCACAGCTTTTTCACATGTATGTTTCAGTCGTACTATTTATTTTATCGTGGGGAAATCCCATAAGGAGAGAGGGAAAAAGGGTGGGTTATGTCCGACTTGCACGTATTAAAATCTTAGGGTGTACATCCGCTGCTATAATTGGAGCGGTACGAGACCTCTAGACTTGTACTGCCACAGCGGTTAACCCAGGCGTTAGAAAAACGCCGTCACTGGGCCCCGTCCTTGTGAGGAGACAACTGTATACACACCGGTCGTCTCTTGCGTCCGCCGGATCTGTACAATGGGAAGATGATCTCCTCGACCCAGCTTCCCTACGACCGGCTATAGTGGTGGAAGGAGGCGAACATAACGATCCCTCCTTTCACCAGCCCTCCCATGGCGGAGAGGGCTGCTTAGATGGGCCTTTTCACAGGCTCTCTCCGCCGCCTCCTTCCGCAAAAAAGGCTACGACATCTCAAACAGAATTGTTGTCGACGATGGCTTTCGCCACGCTTGGAAGCGAGAGATTCCGACCCACCGCTGCAGTCAGAGTGCAGTCCTCCCACGCAGCACACTCAGACTAAGTGACTGACGATTATTTATCTTATAGTCACAAAAACAATAACATTTATAACAATATTTTTAAGTCATTGTTTCGTAAGTTCCTTCTACAATATAACTGTACACTGAGATAGTTGTATGGTAAGTTAGAGATCCAAATATGTTGCTGATGGTAAACCTTCGTATTTGACACACTGTTCGTATTTATATATGTAATGTACACATTACATGTTACAGTAGGTGGCGTGCCTGTTGTACTTACAATTATTTTTGTAAGAGATTTTCTATGACTATACATGCGCTCACAATTTTATATATTTTTAATCCTATTTGAAAATCGCGTGCGGAGCTGCGGGTGAAAGCTAGTATGATGTAATATATTTTAACTCACATGGATTCAACTCCACCTGGTGGCCCCTCTATATGGCCTTCGACAGTGCCGCGAGAAGTATTCTTACACCAGCCACGTAATCCCAGTTTATCTGCTTGGTCCTTCGTATACTGTATATAAAAGACCCTATTAATTTATAAGTACCTTACTAGGCCAAAAATATAGTCAATTCGAAAAGAAACCCTATTAAAATATACCTAACTGTAACAGAAACATCACCATACATAGTGCTGCACCACATGCAGAGAATACTTAATCGGAAATTTTATGGATTTTACTGCATCTAGAGATTTTTGAAATATTCTGTAACTGTATATAGAATTAAATTTTGCACACTTAAAAAAAGATTCAGTAAATGATATTCAGTAGTTATTTTCGACCTTGTCTCTGTAATTTTATTTATACAATTTTTTTTTCAATTTCCTAAACTTATTAAATTAAATTGCTTATTACCACTACAGATCTTGAGATACTATACTACACATGAAATTTTAATCAAGTTAGTAAAATTCTTTTAAATTTATTTTTATGTTTTGTTATCTGTATGTATTTTTAATAAAATGTAACAATGACTTTTTTCCTTACACCTTTATATTTATTAGTAATGACTTTATACATTTGTAACTTATTAAACGCTAACACTACACTTCACACATTTTAATCCATATTTTTTCGAACTTCAGTGTGTCCAACTCCATTGCAGTGTTGCCATCATTTTATTTTAAATTATCTAGCATGTTTCCATGTTGAAGATGTTCCATCATCCATGCACAACTGAGGTTATTCTCAGTCTGGTTGTACATAATCATAGGTTGCAGTGACTACTTAATACATAGATAAAAAAATGTTATTGATGGTATTATCAATTGAAAACTGTTTTTGATGAAAATCTAGTTATACAGATAAGAGAGACAAATAGGTAATAATCTTATATTGTCATAAAAAATCACAATTTAGAAAATATGTCAATCACAAAATTTCGAAAGAAATTAATAAAAAATAGATTAATAAAGGGAACTACAGAATTGTTAATATAGAAGATGTATTAAGGGATTAATTAAGTCTAACTAAAGGAGAATTGTAGTCAAAGGAAGAGCATGAAGATTAAAATATAATTAAGACTTTGTTTTATTGTCAAATCTAGTTCCAACTACAACTTAAAATCAATTCACTAATGATACAAGAAACAATGCACTTGGTGTTAAATTTAATCGGTTATAGATCTTTTCTAAAAAGAAATCGAATGATTCATATGTTATAAAAATAACAACATTTGTATGAAAGTCAATACGTTTATAAATTATACAATAACCAACTACATGTTACCAATATCTGTAGATTGCATACAGTAATTAAAATGTAATACTTCTGTATAAGATTTAATTAATGTGTTTGGCAATGATGGGTGTTTCTGATGATGGGATATTTGGGTGTTCTATTGGTGCATTTAAAAAGAATTGTATGCACTGTTAATCGTAAATTTTGTATTTATTCTGAACAGGTTTCTGTCCGCGACTTCATCCAGATAGAATAGTTATATTGTGCTAACAATAAAAAAACACCCCGATTTTGAAAAATTCCTCATTAGTGCTCCACTCCTATTGATCTTATTGTGATGATATAAGGCCTATAACCTTTCTCCATACATGAGCAATCTAACACTGATTTTTCAAATCGGACCATTAGTTTCCAAAATTAGCACATTCAAGCAAACTAGCTCTTAAGCTTTATGATATCAGTATAGAAATAGTATTTTATTAACATTCATTTCTATCTAATGATTCCTTTCCTTTGATTTATTAGCTTTTTATAATTGAAAGGATAGACTTTTATCTATGATCATTATTTTGCTACTTTTACAAGCTCAATTTAGTAAAAACTGACATTAGATCTCTGTTATTTTTTATTTGTAACTCACTATTGCCCACTGCTTTTGTGTTAATGTAAATTTGATAATTCACTTGGAAACAGTTTTTTTTTTTTTTTGGGTGATAGGTACTATATATTTTATTCTATATTACAATTCATATGCAAACTTTCATGATTATCAGTTAATTAATTGAAGTGTGAATGCACTTACAATATTAGTATGGTTAGTGTGTGTATGTGTGAAGAAATATGAAATTACCATATTCGGTATATTTCGCAGAGGTTGCAAAAGAAGAGTAAGAAGTACTAAGCCTGACATTTCTAGTTCTAGATTTTATTATCATTACAAATTATAAATGAAAGTACTCTGCCATATCTGCCTGTCTGTCTGTTCACAATAAAATCAAAAATGACTGAAGAGATTCTCATAAGGCTTTCAACAGAAGATAAAGTGTAAAATTCATGAGAAAGGTTTAGGTATATGATTTGTCAAGGATTTTTTATTATTAGGGCGGAACAATATATATATATATGTATGTATATATATATAGCTAGCTCTCAAACTGCAAGTGTAAGTCTTAGTACAGTGGTAATAATAGATATTTACATCCAAAAAGTGATTTCTTGAATATTTAAATTTCTCAGTAAATGATAATCTCTAAAATGAACTGAACAATCGTTCCTTAAACTATAAGAACTATAAGTTGATTGAGAATACCTATATGATATAAGAGGCAAAAATTATTTACTTCACGATTATTTAAGACGTATGTCTAATAATAAATAAATTGTAGAAGTGATTTACACAATCAAAATTTTATAAAAGTAAATAATATAACACTTACTTTACGAAAAAATACACCTTGGACGCGGCCGTAAACTTCAAAATCTACCGCTCTATACATTGCTGAGGTATTCGCAGTGCAGTCAACTTTCAGAGCACTTGTCACTGCAGTCAATACTAATAAACGAAGCATTCAAGAACTTCTAAGTATCTTTAGTACTTTTCAATTATTATTTATACATCGGATAATTCAAAATGTTCTGAAAATCAATACCTATTTTACATTTCTTATTTGACAATATCAAAATAGACTTAAATTTATTATCACCTATAAAATTAACGTAAAACGAATCGTAGCAATGTAAATCAGTACATTCGTGATGTCAGAACAAAGTTATAAAGCCAAAGATTGTAACAGGTATTGCTAACTTTAATAAACAATAAAAGTTATACATCGAGGTTGAAACTTTAATAATCTTCCATTAAAATATAGCTCACTTAATAAATCCTTTGTTATTGACTTGGGCAGATACAAAGGCTACGCTTTGCGTGAAATGGAAGGTCAAACAGGCTTTCTTTTGTAATTACTGTCAGTTGTCATTAATGTCAGTTCGTCAGACTCAGTGGTAAGAAATAGTTGTTGTTTTTATAAAGTTACGCGTTGTTATCTGAACATAAAATAAAATAATTCATCTGTATTTCAGAAGCCTACGACGAATCTTAACATTTGACAAAGTGCAAAACATGGCTTTGTTGTGTTGTGGCAGGTATGTAAAAAAATTATGTAACATAGTTGTTTTCCCACCTTGTACTCAACTAATGTCTTTACAGATTGGGCAATAAGTCGGTTCTCGCGGCCCTAAGCAGGTTTCCTGCGACGTTGAGTACCGTTAACTATGCCCAGGCCGCGGCGGGTGTACCTAAGATAACGTTTAAAAACTTTGAACCGCCAAAAGAAGAACATCATGACATAAAGAACGCTCGATTGAATCGTCCGTTGTCGCCTCATCTCACTATTTATTCTTTTCAATTGACAAGCATGTTATCTATTACTCATAGAACAACAGGTAAATATATTAAACTGTAATGTGTTTTTAATACTCTCTTGTAAACACTTTTCAATATAATATGTCCAATTAATGCTTTTTTTAAATAATTATTTGAAGAATCATTTTTTTTTATAATTGAAATACATTGCAAATGTAAACATAAGTATCAAAGATAGTACTTTATAAAAAGAAAAAGAGATGGAATGCAGTCTTCAGGGTTAAGTTTTTTTGAGTGACTAAATAAAATTATATTGTTATGCTATGAGATTAGTAATGTTTTTAAATTTAAAAACCTTGATTATAATTTTTTGTTTAATTCTCTGGTTAAAATTATTTTAACTTGAAATGGGAATGTTTTTGTGAACAAATTTACAAAATTTAACTGAATTTTTATATTCCAAACATGTGAAAAAACTAAAAGAAATAGCTCCAAGTATGTATTGTTCTTATAAAATATATAAAGTAGATATTTAACTTTTTTTATATATTAAATGAGGGAAACGAGCAGATAGGTCACCCGATGTTAAGTGATCACCATCAGCCATAGACATTAGCTAAACCAAAGGAAGCGCAAGTGCGCTGCCAGCCTGTGTATGGGTAAGGAGGAGGGGAGGGGAGTGAAAGGGAGGTGGGTTTCCAGCGCTCTCACTAACCACATAAAACACAACAATGTAAGCACTGTTACTTCACGTCGGTTTTATGTGACAGGGTGGTACTACCGTGGACGAGCCGACCCATTCATGCTGAATCCAGTACTAGCTTCAACAATGCTCTACCACCTACAACACTTACAAAACTTAATTCATTCTAGTACAGTATCTCAGCAATTTCACATCTATCCGGTAGTTGTAGTCTGGTGAAGCTGTTAATACCTTGCTGGGTCAATAGAGTAATCAGATAGAAAAAAAAAATCACATATATCACCAAAATGTAGTGTATCTGCATTGTTATTTGCAGGGTTAATCCTAACTACGTATGTCAGTGCTCTTGGCATTGGTGCTTTAGTGCTGCCTCATGACATTTCCCATTACATGGCTATAATTGAAGGACTGAATCTATCTCCGGCAACACTTTTGTTTGCAAAAGCTTTGATTGCCGCTCCCTTTGGATACCACTTTGCAAATGGAATCAGACATTTGTACTGGGACACGGCTAAGGGTCTGACAATCAAAGAAGTCTACTCCACTGGATATGCCATGTTAGCAGTAGCCACAGCTATTACTCTCCTCTTAGCAGCATTATAATTCACATAATAAAAACAAGAAATCATTGAATATTATTTATTGTTATATATAAGTCATGTAATAAAATGATTAAACAATATATATGTTGTCTTTTTAAAATATCAGTGTTTAAAATTATAACAAATTAAAAAAAGCAGGGTAATCATATCAATGCCATGTATTATAAAATGGCACATTTAAGCAACGCCACATGTAGATACTACGTCATGTACAGTCTTAAATTTCTCAAAGTCCAATTTTTCAGTGGTAGCCAGCCCTTTTGCAGCATTCTGAAATATTGAATAAATAGTTAATTAAAAATGCAATTATATTCAGTTGTTACTTAATGCAGTGTAGGTTTATATGCAGTCAAAACTGTGTCTTTAGGACAAGTATGGGTTATATCTGCCCAGAATAAAGGTCCTGCTGTCTCAAATACGTCACTGGTTATTATGACTATTGGTTTTTACGACTAAATATGAGTAATCCCTTTGATGTCCTTGTAACAGGTTTGATTGTATATGTTTATATACATGGCAGATAGAAGTTTTCAGAGTAATGTAATGTATATTATGACGCTTTTCCGTGGGGGTTAAGCAGTAATGATAAAGTTTAATAAACACACCATGAAATCTATAAATTGTCAAATATAAAAAAAATTAAATCTATAATTTAAAAAAGACAGGTTACATACAAATAAAATTAGTTCCTATAAACAGACAATGAGTTCCTGAAAAGCAACCAACTAACAGTAAATATTTTGCTAACATTGGTTTCTCCGTTACGCAGATGAGCATGTATAAGCAATAGCCACAGAGAGTATTAATATGCAGAGGCAACAGTTTAGTATAATCATTAACATTGTTATGTCATTGAGCGTGCTGCCATCTTTGACAATTAACTTTTCAGTCATCTAAGACATAATACCTAATCGAGAATTAATAACTAAACTATAAATACAATTCTGAATGTATCTACAGATATGTTGGTCATTTTTAAATGTAAAGTAGACAAGCAGTAGTTGTGTAATATGAATTCATATTACATAGTGAATAATATTTCATTAGTACTGGATATGTCATCTTCTATACATATAATAAAAATGAAGTGTCTGTATGTAACAGAAAAATAAATTTTTTTCACTGATTAGGTACGAAAGTATACACACTTCTGATAACAAAAATGCAATTTTTAAAATTTTTGTCGGTCTGTCTGTCTGTTTGTTTGTTCCGGGTAATCTCCGAAACGGCTGAACCGATTTTGATGGGAATTTCCCTGGCAGATAGCTGAAATTACAGCACGTGACATAGGCTACTCTAAATTAGACTAAGCGTTAATTGCGGCTTCGTTCGCAATGCTATCTCGAAAACGGTTTGGACTAATTTTCACGAAACTTTCACCAACAGATAGTGGACGTCATAATGAATAATTCAGTTTATTTTAATTTAGACTAGCTGTTAACCGTGGTCTTGCCCGCAATGCTATCTCTAAAACAGTTAGATTGATCTTAGCGAACTTTTATTTGCAGATAGCTGGCCTTACAAAAAATAATTCAAGCAATTTTAGTTTATACTAGCTGGTAACCGTGCTTTTGCTCGCAGTACTATCTCCAAAATCTTTAGACCAATCCTCACGTTCATAAGTTTATAATACTTTAATGCAATTTTAAAAAAGCGTGCGGAGCAGCGGGTAGAGCTAGTATATATCATGTATTCTTGGCTTGATCGATGTTGAACATTTTTTTTTGTAATCAGTGTCCCCTGAGTAGTGCTTATCTATAGTTGGATTTGTTAGGTGGAGCTTTTGTCGAGATGCAAATTTTTTTTATTTCCCTTCTATTTTTAGGAAGTTTACTGTTTGGGACGTGGTTCTTTAATGCAACTTGTGGTATGAGTTGCCTAGCAGAAATCGTCACGTGAGGAAAAAGTGTTATGTCCTTTTCATACAACTTTTTCTCTTTAAGCAAGGTAGAATAGATATTTAATTCCTTACATAAAAAAAAACATTTCATCCAAAGTTTTCAGTCTCGCAGCACTCTTTAATATTTTTTAATTCATGTTGCCAGACAACGTCTATCTGTTTAAAGCGGTTTTATAAAGTTAACTGAAAAATGATACTCACATTGAAAATAACATTGTTGTTTTTCAAGAATTCTCCGTAAATGTTAAACAGGTCGCTCCTAGTGTCGAGGAGTTGTGCTAAGCTCAAGGGAGTGTGGGCGATGGACACGTCGGAGAGGAAGTCTTTGGCTGACAACCATGTTCTTGACGGGGACATGGCTATGTTGCAAGTGGCAAAGTTTGAGAGCGAGTCTCTGCCACCGGCCTCACGGTTCAAGCATAGAAGATCGTATTGACTCGCGTCAAAGTTGGATAAGTCGGCACCTGAGAGTTGAAACACAGTGTAATTTTAATTCGAAATGAATTTGATATGGTCAAGACAACTGTTCCATTGGAATTCGTGGTGGTCTAGTGGTTTGACCGCTGGAATATCATTCTGATGTCCGCAGGTTCGAACCCCTGCATGTACTATCGAATTTTTCGGAATTCGCGGTAACGCTATGGGCTGACGATGAAGGGAAACCTCGCGAGGAAACCTGAACCTGGAAAATGTTCTTGTAGTACTATTGTATGTGGTAAAACATAAAACTGTGAATTTCTCAGAGTTTGAAATCGCCAAATCTTCTTGGGCTAGCATGGTGAGTATGCCCATACCTTCCTACGGGAAAGAGGGCTATAACCCTGCAGTGTGTATCGTACTGGCTGATGATGATGGCGATTGTTCTGCAACGCGACTACCATACACTAAGTGCGACACGCAATTGTGGTACACTTATTGTGCTCCAAGATATGCTTATGTATTGAGGAGTCCCTTATTTACGAAATCGACTTTTTTGACTTGGGTATCGTTTAAATCGTTGGTTTGAAGACTAAAAATATTTAAGTTTCTTTTTTAATTCTGTTTCACCGTGGCTAGATGACGATAGCTTTCCTATTTGTTAAATCAGTAATTTGAGGAATGAGTATATATTTAGTTTGAAACCAGAATGTATATTTAATCTTGTATCGCAGTGTCTATCTAATTTGTGACAAAAGTCTATGGATAACTTGGAGTCAGAATACATCTAATTTGTGGCTACAGTATATATCTAATTTAAGGCTAGAACATATATTTAATTTGGAATAAGACTATATACTTGTGGCCAAAGAGGAAGGTACTAATGCAACCGTATTTTATAGTTATCAGTTATTTTAGGAATACTTTGTCTAGATATACTTACTTGAAACGAAAGCAACATCTCCTCTGTCTTCTTGCAGACATTTCCACGGGCTGTTATCACTTGAACATTGTTTCTTCAGTTTGGATACATCATTGCCTGAAGAATAATTGGTTTATTTATTGCAAGTGCAATGTACGAGTATAATTTTCAAATTTTAAAATGTATTGAACCTGAATATGGTAATCGTTAAATCTGTTTAAATTATGGCATAAATGAGTCGTTACATTTCAAAATAAGCTAAATCCAATTTTAGCCGTTTCTAATTTTTTATACTCTCAAGATTTACAATTTTGTATGTTTAATATATGAAGGATATAAAAAATAAAATAAAAACCTTATGGACGGCAAAAATTAAAGTTCTCACTGTATAAAAATCTTTAAAAAATTAAATATGTTATATGGACGATTAAAATTGGATTTAGCTGATTTTGAAATTTAACGACTCAACTACGGAACTATTCAAAGACAAGATACTTCAGATTTCCGGTTTGTTTTGAAACCTTATGTTAATTTAGCGTTGGAACAATTTCTCATTGTATACGCAGTGACGATGTTACTTGAGATGGTAACACGTTAAACTTAAAAGGGTCTGGTTCTCATGCATCTTGCCCGCATACACTTATAGGTACTTGATGACATTTTCCCATTTTATTGTAGTCATTAGGCTGGTGGGGTTTTCTAAATTGGCCTAGCATTATTCATACAGTTTCTACACGATATTTTACTTTACCGAAATGTAAGGCTCATTGTAGGGTTTGAAATCGCGTATATCGTCGCGATGTACGAATACTTTATTAGCTTCATATTCCTTTTCCTATATCTTCTATTGTATAGTATAACTAAATTTTGACCGTGGTTTCGCTCGCATGTAAATCTATTTCACCTATCGTTTGGGAATAGTACATTCTTATGGATGAAACACTGTGTGACTGATGAAACAACGTGTTTGAGAAATTTGGATTGGTTTGTTTTATTTATTACAACGTGTAGGAGAAATTTGGATTGGTTTATTTTGTTGATTACGTGTTTTAGACATTTGGATTGGTTTGTTTTGTTGATCACAACGTATGTGAAATTTGAATTTGTTTGTTTTGTTGATTACAACGTATTAGAGAAAACTGAATTGGTTTATTTTGTTGATTACAATGTATTAGACATTTGGATTGGATTGTTCAGTTGATTACAATGTATTAGAGGAATTTGAATTGGTTTATTTTATTGATTACAATGTGTATGAGAATTTTGGATTGGTTTCTTTTGTTGATTAGAACGTGAGTGAGAAATTTGGATTGATTTGTTTTGTTGATTACAACGTGTATGTGAATATTGGATTAGTTTGGTTGGTTGAGTAGTTAAGGAATGACAGCGTAAGAAATAAACAAACTCATATTAGCATTTACAATATTAGTTAGGATTAAGAACATAGCATTTTGATAAAATGTTGTAAACTCTATTAATAATTACGAATACTTGTAATTCTCATCTCACCGTTCGGATTATTTTCTGGTTTATCAACTCCCGGTAAGCATGATCCTCCGAAGAAATCTGCCATGTTTTTGATACACTGAAAAATAAAATTCATTTTGTGGAATTGGAAGTTTTCACTCTACGGAACTAATAATTTACGATAAAGAAGATACCAACTTCACCGGCATTGATGGATTTTTTGTTGATCAGGTAATACAGAGGTGCGTGAAGTCCACTGAAAGTCCCGTAAGAATTGTGACAAGACCTACGAGTAGAATAATATGAACATTACTATAATATGAACCATATAACGTTATAAATCTGAAAAAAATAAATGCAATATATCTAGTAGGTACTCATCTATAATCAGATAAGAGATAAAAGTAGAAGCTCAAATAGTTTTTACTTCCTTATTTTCTATATTGTTCAAAAGATTGTATACTAGCGACTAGTGTGGTTACAATATACTAATAATACAAGTATTTAAACTTTTTAAATCAATTTTACACTTCATTAAAATCAGACGTAACTTTGTTAATGTATATGTATTTTGAGTATATTAAGAAAATACTATCTCATTCTCTCTCAGCTTAAAATCTATATATACATTTAAAGCTGTCTCTTTTCGTTTCATAAAATCCGATTCACACCGTTTTAAAAGAAGCTACATTTGAACAAGTTTAGTTAAATCGCCTTCGTTTTTACCTTTTTCCTCGCAAATCGTCGATCTTGGTGTATGAAGTTCCTTTCTTAACTACAGCTACGGCGTAGTTTGGTGTCTTTTTGTCTCCGTAAACTTCATGGAAGACGGGATGAAGGTTGTATTTCTTTGCAGCAGCAGCAACTCTTACGTCATCGACTGCTGCTAAATCAGATCCATTGTCTTGGACCTAAAGATGAGCGACAATAAAAAAAAACATCTTTTAAATTATTTTGCAAGTAATTTTATTGCCTAAATTGGCACTCGTAAACCACTTGTATGTTTAAAATAGTGGTTTTAAAATATCTTCCGTAGGAGCTTCCTAGAATTCCACTTAATGACTGGTATCTATTATGCAAATTTGTTACATTTGAGTTGAAATCGTTGATTTTTCTCTACTTTGTGTTCCTCTCTCTTTATTAAATGCTTTATTGAGTGAGTAATTATTACGAAGTATCTAGTACCGACTTCAATATTTCAATGAGTGTTATTAGAACTCTCCGGGAAACTTTAGTGGTACCTCAGAACGTATGAGCTGATTTAATATCTACTATACACTTCCATAAAATGTATCATCAATATTACAAAATGTAGAGTTAAAAACATAAGATTATGAATAAAAGCCTCTAAAATATAAATCAACATCTCATAGAAAACAAGAATCATGAATCATTTGAAATATTTAAATCTTCTATTACGTATTATTCTGAGCTCTTGTTTCAAATCAAATCAAATTGTTTTTTTTTTGTTTCTTATTATGTTGAATATCAGGAAATAAAAAATATTTATTGAGTGTTCTATCAGATTTCAAAAATCGTTGATGTGAATTAAGATCCTTAATAAGGAACTTTAGATATTTGGAGGCTGAGATTGTAAAACTCTTAAGTTTAAACGTTAGTTTAGGTATTATTGTGGATTTACGATTACTTATAGCTAATTCATAATTAATATACATCTATGTTTGGTTTAAGTCACTTACACTCTTCAAGCAGTCTTCCTCTGACGGCTCTTGAACGCAGTCTAAGATCGGACGGATGTCTCTACTGAACGCGAAAACTGACATCGCACGGCATTTAGCTAATGCAACGTTGGAAGTAATGCACATCCTATGTAAATATCAAAATGATTTAAATAAGGGCCATGATCAGTTTTAAAGTAATACAAGCTTTGCCGACGACTTAACATGCGTTTATTTTCATTTGTTTTGATAAGCAGTTAGGTCACAACAATATGCATATTGTTGTATTGGAGATCTCAAGTCGATTTTATTGACGATTAGTCATACGGTTTTGGGTGTTTATCTATCTAAAATATATGTACGGAGATCTGTTTTTATATTGATAAAAAAGGATATTTTGGCTTTCGCATATTTCGGGTACCGAAGCGAAAATAAACTGTCAGCAAAATATCCTGTTAATTGTTACATATAAGAAGAAATTAAAGACTTATTAATTGATTGCACTAATAAAGAATTTCTTAAACAAATGCAATAAAAATTTCAAAACAAATCGGTAATTTTAGGAAACTAACATATTTTATAATTGATATAAAATATTTTTTACAACGGCATTTTCATATTTCTAGAAAGATCTTCATTAAATTTAATTTTTGGTGGTCTTATAATTGATGCACTATATTTTCCATCAAGCAATATACTTCCATTTCAAAAAGCTACTGTAAAAAGGAGAGATACCCAAAACACAAAGTCCTTCAAAATGTATAAAAGTTTACTAAGTCGATCCGGCTGTCTGCCGGTGTTTCGTAAAATGGGAAAACCTAGTACTTTTAGCTTTAAGCCACTCAAAGGCTCTACGGACAAAGTAGCTTTCTCATGTTTTGAAATATTTAACAACTTTTGTTGCTTCCAACTGAGATAGGCTTTTTTTACTTTATTTTTGTCAATCAATCTTTCAGATTATTACTGCCATTGTCACGTAGTCAACAATATTACAAGCGCCGTACGATCATTTCAATATTAAGCGTCGTGTGAGTCAATATTCTAACAAGATGGTGGGGGTTTTTGTGGTATCTCAGAATTTCATGCTCCGTGGTATTATTTTCCATTCACTTATGCACAATAAACTAACTATATTACGTAAACACCACTGAATTTATAAAATATAGAGTCAAATAACACAAGATTATGAATAAAATATAAAATCCACTACATGACAGACTAAAATCCCGTCAAAACTCTCGAATATTTATTTATATTTGATTTAGTAGTACGTAGTTCCAATGAGTTTGAAAATGTTATGAAATGTTACTCAATTTCAAGCAAACATTTAGGACTTATAGTAATTCTAGAACAATTAGATTAAATACCTTCGAAAAATTATTAGAATACTCATATATTTCTCTTTGAATAACTAATACCTTAGTTCTCGTCTTTATTCTTTCGGCGTCCATAAACACAAATAATTGGATTTTAGCCGAGTAAGTTATCTAGAGTCACCGGCCAAGTGTGGCGATTCACTTTCATTCGTTGTTGAAAACACATACTTAAAGAAGTTTTTTATTTCTCTAATGAATACCTACCTGACAACCAACTCTGGTGCTCCGTGTCCACGTTCAATGACAGCGGTGTAATTAGCCTTGTTGAGATAATCGATAGGCTTGATTGGCATGTTGTCGGCCACGTGATGCATCTTTTCAGATAAACCTAGGACCTTGGTGAACCATTCCGGTTTAGTGCTTGCACCTGCACATTTTTTTTAGCAAAACTAGACTTTTTTACAGTAAATTACATACTTTATTACTTGGGTTAGATATAAGAGAGAATATGAAAAAGTACTTATGATCGTACTTAATATAACTATAGTTCAAAGTCACGACAAATAAGAGTTATATCTAAATGTTTGACCCTAAGACGCGGTTATTACTTTTCAAATGTTGTAATATTTCAACCCAAAAAAGTTTTTTTTTTCTTTTATAAATAAATGTTAAGGTAGCCATAAGGACTGGCGACAACTGAAAACAATGGAATAACTGTGTTCTTGGGCTACACAAGCTCAGTAAAAATATCAATATTACATATACACAGACAGCGTCATTAGTGTAGTACAAGCGCAATATGTCACGAGCATCTAGGTAACGCATCACTAGCATGTCTCTGACGCGAACCCATAAGAAATAATCATATGTATATGACAGTTATATAACAGAACTTGACAAAAATAAGCCTGGTATGTTTATATTTTAAATGACGTTCAGTTGTAACAGTTCGTAACTTATGTTTAGTTTTAACATAATTTATAGGTCTACTCTTATCTTACCGGCTTCTGATAATTGCCTAATTTTCTCTTTTAATGGTGAGAGTTTTGCCAGCACGTCATTGTGCCCTATAACTCCTGGCCACGGCCTAGCTGCCCAGGAACATGGTTTGTCCCTGATAGGAACCTTTGATCCATCGACGCAAAGGTATCTGAACTCATCCGGGTTTTCGTTTGATGGACTCGCTGGGGTTGTTCCAACTGGTAACTTTTTGTACGATATTTAATGTTTATAAATTATTGATTAACGATCTTTGAAATTAATTTCCTTAAATTATTCAAAAGAGGCATTTAAGAAAGTTTATACTACTTTAGGAATCTATAATTAACGTGAATTGGGAGTTTTTGGCGGGATCTTAGTCTGTCATGTAGTGGATTTTATATTTTATTCATAATCTTGTGTTATAGGACTCTATATTTTGTAAATTTGGTGGTGTTTTACGTAATATAGTTAGTTTATTGTCCATAAGTGCAGTGAATGGAAAATAATACCACGAAGCATGAAATTCTGAGATGCTACAAAAACTCCCAGGAAGGTTCTAACAAGGGATCCACGATCTTGTTAGAATATTGACTCACACGACGCTTTTAATATTGAAGTGATCGCACGACGCTTGTAATATTATTGATTACTCGACAATGGCAGTAATAATCTGAAAGTTTGATAGCCAAAAATAAAGTGAAAAAAAAAATTAACGTGGATTAATGACGTTAGATGACGCAGAAATCGAAAAATTTAAATAAAATCATGCTTTTCCAGTACGACTTTGTAATGAAAAAAAAATGATAAGAGAACAACTGAACAACGACCTGTCCATTCTGACAATATTGTTGCAGATGTCCCTAGTGCAGAGATTCTCAAAGTATGACCCACGGCACCCTCGTGGCTCCTAATAAATATACTCTCTGATAACTTAACTTAGTTATTCGTGAGTACAACGTAAAACATTAGATTCCCAGTACACGCATATTCATGTTGCGGATGTGTTAATATTCGTGCCTATCTAAATAGTATCGTTGTACGTATTTCAATTTTTCCGTACGATTTTTCACCATTTTTCAAACAATCTCTTGGATATAAACCTTATCCTTAATTACAAACGCAACTAAAGTATAATTTGTTTATTTATTTATAATCTTATAGAAAATAAATAATTTTCTTATAAAGGCAAGATATATCATAAAAATATTTTAAATTGCCTCTGTAACTATAAATAACTATATACGAAATACGTTTCATAAAATTCGTACAAAGTCAAACTAAATAACTTTCTTCAAATTATTAACGTGGATTAAACTAGACAATGTTATCAACCGTGGTAGACGAAACCGTCCAACCGTAAGTTATGAGTTTTTATAAGTTAATGAAGCAGGGAAAACGGTTCGCCGCTTTTTCCCCTTTATAACCATCTTTCTCGTTTGACATAGTAAGGTTACCGTTTATATAATGCTCGTTTGGTGTATTAAATATAGGTTATAATAAAAAATACATTTATTTATTTAACTTCATATTTACCCTCTTAATTTTGTATAGTATTCATCAGTTCATTCATATTTAATAATTCATACATAATATATATTTATAAATTTTATACAATAGTAAATATAACGCAATAATGAAAGTGAGGCCTGGAGTCATAATCGTAAGCATAAAATACTGTATCCTACTCACAAATGTGGAGTAAAAATATACTTAAAGTACCTTTCTACCTTGACAAAAGTCATGTAATATACAGAAAAAAAGTCATTTTCTCCTGAAAACTATATTATCTATATTATTACCATTTTTTTTTAATTTAACGAATCTATGTTAAGTAATTTTTTATATTATATTGACGTAATAAAAATAATGAGACGACAAATAAAGTGATAAGGCATGGAATGTGTTTCGGTGGTAAATTAAGTTATAAAATAATATTTCGAACATATCAAGTATCATATTATTATTACATAGTATAAAACAAAGTCCTCTACCGCATCTGTTTGTCTGTTCGCGATAAACTCAAAACTACTGAACCTATTTTCATGCGGTTTTTACCAGTAGATAGAATGTGAGGAAGATTTAGGTATATAATTTGTCTGTATTTTTTTAATTATCAGGGCAGGATAACGTCCCCCATGTCAGCTATTAATTAATATGGTCGAAATATTACTATAGTATTTATAAAATAGTGAAGATTATACATATTTACCGATGAAGATCAAATGACAGTTGTTAAGTAGATTGAATGAGTTTATAATACTTATGGAGAGAGTGAATTTAAGAATCACTTACCCCGAAGAATTTACGAGTAAATATAACTTTAGTAAATGCAACCTCGCCGTTATTATGAGCTAGACATTTGAGAGCTCCGACATAGCCACTGAACTCGTCTGGATAATCGCATTTGTCTGGATGTTCGCACATAGAGCACAGTTGACTGTACTGCGCCTCTGAAATGAATATTCAATTCTTATACTGTTTACTGCACATTTTATAGATGTTTTAAATGGAATTTTTAAGATCTGTTTTTTTTTTTTGTGATTTCGCTTAGTCATTATACTTAATAATGTATAACAATGCTTACTCCAAGCTGAATTTGTTTTCGGATCCGGTGACCACTTTCCAACAATGCAGGATTTACTAAAGAAGGAAGATAAAGCTTTGAGCTCGTTCTCTTTAGGCGATATGCTGTGATCGTTCATCTTCGGGAACACTGATCTCTTCATTAACATCGTTAATGGAACCTATTAAATCAAATGGCTATGATTACATAAAAATATAATTAAAAAAAATCTTATCAAATTAATCATGTGTCACTTTCCGTTGCCACAACATCAGAAATTTGCACTGTTAATTGTTAATTACATTATTTCAATTAGGGCTGAAATAATTCTGAACTATAGTACTTAGGTATTTCAAACCCAGAGTTTTTGGTGGATGGTAGAACAAGACAATTGCATTTGCGTAATGTCATGAATACACCAGCCGTAATATAATTTATCATAGTGGCACAGTGAAAATTATCGAGGTTAAGTGATATATATCGAATAACCAAATGAGGTAGCAGAACTTATAGACATTTGCGGTACTGCATACAAGGCAACAGCTCAAGTTAGGGTTTAACGACTTTGAAACCTTTGACATTCTTGCCAAGCGGCAAAGTGTCTTAAGCGCTTGTCTTAGTAGTCTGGTGAGTCTGTGAAGGCTCGTCATGCCAATACCATAGTCAGTTCGAAAAAAAAAGATGGAAGTGTTTTTTTAATTTTGGCAACCACTTTTCTAGATGTTATTGCTATTTTCATAGTAAGTATCATACTAGAAGTATCTTGTAACCATTGCAATATTCTATGAAGATCGTGGCCTCTTTGTTCGAAAGCTCCAGGAAGTTTTTGTGGCACCTTAGAATTCATGCTTCATGGTATTATTTACCATACGCTTCACTTATGCACAGTATCCGAATTACATATCGTAAAATTCCGATATCACAAAATATAGAGTCCAATAACAAATGATAATTAATAAAATACAAAAGTACCTACATGACAGAAAAACCCCAATGTCAAAATCCCCAGGTAGAGATACCCAATTGCATGTAGCTGCTGACGATTCCCTCATATTGATTTTTTATAGTAAGTCGTGATTTGGAATCAGCCATATAAAAGCTACACAAATGTTTTGAGAAGCTTGTAAGCCGGCACAATAGCGATGATAGCTGATGACGTTTAATATAAAATAGTAGCTTTAAGTAAGAAGAGATCCCACTTATCTAGATTCCACAGTATAATAAATAGTCAATACCCCAAGCCAATGAACAAGCTCCATGTAATTATTAAAAACGTTGTTACATAAATATTCCATTCAGATAGAATTCACAAAGATCAAGTGAAGCATGGTAGTTCGGTGAAGCTGTTAAGACCTTGCTAGGTCAATAGCGTAGTCAGTTCAAAAAAAAAGTGAAGCATATAAACATATTACTGTCCTACAAACAAGCAAAGTAATCGCATTAGGCAGATCCCAAAAAACAAAAGACTGTTTTCCCAGTTTCCCCTTTAATATTTTATTTACATCTCGCATCCAATTTACGTAGGTAATATAGCTGACAAAGGAAATGCCTTTAATATTCCTTTGTGTAATGGAATACATTAGTTTTTAATATCGTTTTTCTCGTTCTCGTGTGACGTGAGTACAGGTTTTGCTTGGTGAATATCAATCAGAATTTGAGTACGTGTAGAATTATTAACAGCTGTTCCGGTGGATTCCATCTAGTGAGGAGTTATTATAGCTTTGGGTTTACGTGAAATGTTATATTTTGGCTAACCGCAAATTTTGTGTACCTACTGTTTTAATTTTAAGGGCATGGTTTCTCCTTAGAAAACATATCTGTGAAGTATTAAATCATGCTATTAGACAATTGTATTTATTTACTAGCTGACCTGTGCAACTTCGTATGCACGTAAAGTGGTCATCACTGTATCTTCACTTGGTTATCAATTGTATTTTTAAACGCGAAAATTTAACAAAACGGATACCTGATTGCAGCCATAACTACCGTTTCCAATTGTGAATTTAAACAATCCACGGACTTACTCAACCATATACCCAGATTATATGTGATTTTTTTTAAATATAAGCCTAGAACCCGTTCGTGGCATCATCTACCAGGTTCAATTAAGATAAAAACTAACCTACATAAAACTAAATAAATATCTCTACCACTTTATCATAACTATCTTAAACTTGTATTAAAACCTTTTTATACTCCATTGCATTGAAGAAAAATATCTGAACACCGTGTCGAAGCGTCAAACATCGCGTCGAAGCGTCAACTGTCACTTGCTTGTAACTATTTTTTAAGAGTTAGAAACTATTGCGAAAACAAATTTTAAATATATTCCCAATATATTCTTAAAAATAATCTCTATACCACTCACAACATAGTGCCTATCACCTTTTGGTAATTTATCTATGTTGATATGTTTCTATTGTAGATTATTCTACGTTGTAACACTGAATATTTGGCATTAAATTTATAACGTGTATTTGTCACACTTGATATTGGCGATATTGCCTACATAGGCAGAGGTCATACCGGAAAGAATCCATCAAGCCAGCTTTTTTAACTAACTTTGAAACTTTATTAAAATGGATTTATTATTGAAAAACATTATTTTTGATAATAATGTGCTTGATGCTATTTTTAGAAGTAAAAATAAAAGTAATTTTCAACCATGTTGAAATAGCAGTAACTTTATCATAACTATATTTAGATATAAATAAGTACAAATTTCATCTTTCAGACTAATTCAGTTATTTACTCAATATTTGGACCGATTTATTGCTATAAAAATAATAACTTAGCTATAGCTATAGTTTAGTGCAGTACTGCACGATAAAGATAGCGATAATTGTGGCAGCGTATGTTATCGACGCATATATTTAAGATTGTATCGGTCCCAAGTCATACGTTTACGTTTATCATTGTTGCATTGTATATGGTGAAATCTTAATATCAATAATGTTTAATAAAATGAAATTTGTTCTTTGTTATGGAAAAAATAATTGGTTTGAAATTAACTATTTTAATTTATTAAATATTTTAACGGGCATATGATTGTTTATAAAAAAATGTGTCTGACTATGATAAATTCATGTTTTTAAATGCGATTAAAAGTTACTGAAAAAATAACCTAAACTTACTCATAAATCAAAATTAATGAAATCAAAATGCACATTAAAATTACAACGTTAACAGGCTACCAGGTGTCCTAAATTCTGTCTATTGATATATTGATAATTTGTGTAGGTGGTAGAGCCACGCTGAAGCTATTACTGGTTTCAGCATGAATGGGTCAGCTTATTCGGGCTAATACCATCCTCTCACAGAAAAACGACGTGAAATAACATTGTTTGCACTGTAGTATTTCGTTTGGTCAGTGAGAGCGCCGGAGGCCTACCTCTCTTCCCCTTTCCTCCTCTCCCTTCCCTTATCCTCCGCATCCCCCATATACAGGTTGGCAACGTACTTGCGATACCCCTGGAGTTGCTAGTATCTATAGACGGTGGTGGTCACTTAATATCACGTGACCTGTTTGTTTGCTTCCTAAGATACAAAAAAATATATATAGATAAATTAAAGAACCAGCTATTCTATAATTCTGGTTCTCTCAACGTTGCCGGCTTTTGTACTAAGGTGTCGCAATAAAGTCTCGTTACGTTAACTAAAAATTTTTGTTTTTCGTTATCCTGGAGAAACCTTTGCATTTTATGGGACAAAAAGTATCCTGGATGTAGCCTTGTAATATCAGTTATGACTGTGTTAAGTTTCGTTAAAATTGGTTCATTACTTTCAGAGTAATACGGGCTTAGATTCTAGACTTTAATCCTTCATCCTGGAGAACCCTTTGCGTTTTATGGGCCAAAAAGTATATTTGATGTAATCTCGTAATATTAGTTATCACTATGTCAAGTTTCGTCAAGATTGGTTCAGTACTTCGAGTGATACGTGTTCATAGGAACAGGCAGACAGACAGACAGACAGACAGACAAAAATTGTAAATAGATTATTTTTGACTTCTATATTGATAACATAGTCTACCCTGATTAACATTTTCAAAATATATTTTATGTACAGATTTCGACTTGTTACAGTTTTATTATAGTATAGATATAGATTACTAGCGTTTGTACGCAGCGTTGTTTGTTCTCCTAAAAGTTATAAAAAAATACATCCGTATCGATAATACTAGTAAGTAGTTTGTCTATCCATTATTGATATTAATTAATTCGAAATAAAAGTTATTTGGAAAAAAAATTCTTCGAAAACATATGTTTGTATTTTCTATACCGACACTTTGTCATAGCACTAAATCCCGCCAGGTTACGAATCAAAATACGCAATAACGTACTACTTATTCATTTTGCTGACAAATCGTCTCTTTGTCATATTTTAGTAACTCTTGATGTATGTAATGTATGTAAATATCAACACTGGTACGCCTTTCCATCATCATTTAATATTTTTAGATATGACGGGAATTCCCCTGGTAGACACATCACAAGTTACGGTCGTGTTGAGTAATCAACTTAGGACGCGTTTGAAAAGACAAATAAATTATCAATAATACGTTGCGTTCTTGTCTTGATAGTTGTTTTGGCGAACAAGTTTTATTAAATTAAATATTTATGCAAAGTGGCAGTGTTTTTTCTAAGCCCACCTGGCTAGCTACTGCTCAAGTTGAAACCCTTTCACCAAGCATTATGGATCTATTGCGGTAACAACATCTGACAGCCAGTCCCTCTAGGTTCTTTATTTAAAATCAAGTTGAATTTTGGTCAAATGCTAAACCCTATAAAATATAAAAACATGTGTTCTTTTATTGCAGTATAGTTTTCTGACTCCATCGTATGTGACAATAAGCACAATGCAATTTAAAAACAACGGTGGTCATTATATCATATACAAATAATCATTATACTAAAGATCTACAATCCATTAACAATTGCCTGCATTATCCCGCCAACCTCTCATCAGTATGACGAGTTTGACACTCTGTAGGGTATTATTTTTTTCAATCTAACTAACTCTATTGACCTGATGGGCCTTCAAAGCTTCACCGGATTAATGGAGCGAGTGTTTATGGTGCTCAGCCGTTTGGCAACAAGCCCAAGGGTGCCAAAGTGGCCGAACATCAATTGGGCTGTTGCCTTGGATGCAATAACGTGAATACTACCAACCTAAACTAGCTAAACTAGTGATATCCATAAGAATTACTCAAGCTCATATGTGTATTACCAGCAGTATTACCATATATACCAGCATTTGTACCTTACAAACTCAAATATATATAAATTAAAGTAACTAATCTCAGTTTATGGTTATTGCAACGAAGTCGGATGAAAACATTTTATCACCCTGCTTCATTTCTCTATATACATCGGCTGAGCTCTGAATGGGGCACATCTAAATATACCGCTACGGCCAATGGTATATATGGCATTTGTTTGTCACTAGATCAGACACAATTATCATGTTCAGCTTACAAACCACGGCCCCATATTAGACTATATCTTCAGTATTCCTAGAAGAGGCGAATAAAAGGCATTCAACAGCGCACTTTATAACCGGTACCTACAAATCGAATAAATATTAAGAATCGCAGATGAAACACCTAACAATAATCCTTGAACTAATAATGACATTATCTGCATTCAGCAGGAAGTCACCTGCCAGTCTTAATAAAAAATGACCCGACATACTCAATGGACATGTACATATTTTAATGCGTGTGTAAGTTTTTAAGTAGTATTGATACGGGGACATTTTGAATATTTGAAGATCTTAAGAGCTGGTGAGGTAGTGAAGAAATAGTTTGGGATATTGTCGAATCCATTCACGTGTTTCTGTGTGGATATAATGATGATAGCTCAATGTCGTAGATTCGAATCCTTGTGAACGCTGGAGCTTTAGAAGAAAGAAAACATCGTGAAGAAAACTTAGCATAGTAGAAATAGAAGTTTTTCTAAGCTGGCTAACTATTAAGGGTGGTGCCTTTAAGTTGAGAATCTGTTATCAAGAACTTCTGGGTGTGTTCCAGCAACAACAAATTAATGCCAGACCCCCTCTAGATATAGCGTGTTTACCATTTTGGACCACATTGCAATTTAAAATCAGACGAGATTGTGGCCAAACGCTAAAACCTATAAAAGTATTGAAGATGTTAGTTGGGATAACAACACTGACCTTGTATCCCACGTTTCTGTTTACTCCAGTGTGACAGGACCTTAGCCCTTTAAGCTGATCCAAATTATTGATGGGCAGATCTTTGTGTATGACAATGACTGCTTCGTACCGGAATGGTGCTGAAAAGTTTAACTATATTTTATACATCATTTAAGGTTTATAGAGTTTCCCATTGTCATCTATAGAATTTTTAATCATTAATAGGAGGTAAATTTTTGAAGACACTTATTCTTTATTTTATAAATAGAATTTCTGTGCAAAATTCCCTGTTCTTTAGTCACAATCTTAAACTGTATATTGTCTGTTGTAATAATTTATTCACAGATAAAGAATTGAAGAGGCAAAAATGTGTCATGCATTTTCTGTCGTTTGTATAGCATTAAAATATCTACTAGTAATTACAGTCTTTCGCCCCAGCTCCATTTGTGTGCGCAATTCCTTATAGTGACTGCCTATGTAAAGATAATTCTATATGCTAATTGGAATAAGAACCGTAAATGTTAGTTTATAACTTTTACACATACATTTTGTTATAAAATCATAACCTTCAATTGTTCAAGCATATCATCTTCTATTTATTTCATTGCAAACTGCATTCATATACAATTCTGTCAATATCATGTGGAAAGTAATTTTTTTAGGAACGCGCATACAAGGTGATGGCTCATTTGTTACGACTGATCGAAGAATTTTCGTGACAACTAAACTAGTTTTAATTCTGATCCCCTAAACTTGTGTATGATAAGCAAACTATGTCTAGTAAAATGCTACAAATATTACATAAGATGTAGTTAGGAAAATAAGTTTATCAATTTGAATAGTAAGTATCTAATGACATTTGATGATCCCGCCAAAAAATTCAAGTATGTTGTCTGTTACAAAAACAAAGTATAAATAATAAAAGTTGATAAACCTCTTTGGTAAGTGCTTATTTAGTTTTTATGGGAAGTTGAAATTATCTGTATATCCGTCAGCCATTATCAAACTTTCTCTCGTTCATGGTCGTATATTACGTAATCCCATCGTATTATGCTATAGACAGTTTGAAAGTGTTTCGATAACCTCTTATCTATTACGTTTATTATCTTCAATATTACGTGTTATATTTATCTCTTAAATATATATCAAAATGTAATTATGCTAATTAAGATTGTTAGGTCATGATTAATTATACTTCGTATTATGGCTGATTTTGTTGTGACTTTTTTGCTAACGATAACTTTTCGCAATATATTCTAATTATAAATTTGTTTCGTCTTCTGATTATTCAACAAATGTTTTATGTAATATTAAATAAAAAAATTCCATCCAAAATATATCTATTGAATTGATGAGACGCTCTCTTTCATTTAATTTACAGACTTTGTCTAAACAAATAATGAAGAATATGTGATCAGAACGTCATACGAACGTAGTCAGGTGAAGCTGTTAAGACCTTGCTAGGTAAATAGCGTAGTCAGTTCGAGAAAAAAAAAACATACGATTGTCATACGAAACACAATTATTTTCTGTATTTCTACTATGAACAAAACGTTTAAGAGAAAATAATTTAAACTAACAATTCAAGCCACTTTAAATCGTCTCTTAGTTAGGCCGACTTATTTAATTTGTGAACCGAGTTCCACGGAAGTTTATTCATAGGAATAAGAGAAAATGAGGGCTTCATTGTCGTATTTACGGAAAGGATTATTCGTGTTTATATTTTGTTCGAAGCATTTAAATATGTATTCTCGACTTCCAGTATTGTCGAACGAGTTTCTTTTGTTATCGTTTCTATTAAATCGTTAAATGTTTAACAGAATTAATTATTAATTTTATTAATGCACATAACAATAACGTATTATAAATTGTTACTAATGATTTGCTGGTTTGATAGCATAGTGATTTTGTGGCAAGGAACATTAAATGCTGTGTCGCTCACGTTGGTTATTGCATAATGTCTCCTTGTTCACACGTGATAACAATGTGCGACCAATAATAATTGTTAATAGTAATTAATTATAATAACGTATAACAGATAATCAATAGCGGTATAATTTGGCCTTAAATAGCTCGTTTTCCATTACATAAGGATAAGACATTACATTATATATTATTGTGATAATGAACATCTATATATTATATTTTGGTTAATAATGTTTAGGTAACTTATTTGTAATCAATACAATACTTTATTAATTATTTTAGTGTCTAGAACTATACTACTTTGTATCATTGGAGATCTTATACCGTTATGTATGTGTACTGGCGATTGTTACCGAAAAGTTTAGCATTAATGTTAAAAAATCGAAACAGACTTCTAGGCCGTTACCCGAAATTAATAAAAGTCCTGCTTTGTTGTAATGAGTTCATTTGAATATTTATCTAGAAGATTCTATTCGTTCTAAAAAGATACGCAAGATTGTGAATTTATTCTAGTGATCTTTTGAAGAATTAACGGCTTTTACTGTCATTAATACGACATAACTTAAAAATAATAAGGACTTTAAATATGTTTAATTTAAAAGTACATACCTTCTGGTTCCTCTTCAGTTCTGTACTCTTGGAACACTACGAAGTCCTGATTGGGCATCTTAAAAGCGACGTACATATCTTCAGGATCGACAGGTACAAAGTCCGCTTGTCGTTGCTGCACGTAGTTTAAGCACTCCATTCTTTATGGAAATGTCGAATTAAAATCACATAAAGTCGTTTTTTAATAATTCGATTATATAATATTTATCGTTAGCCAAAACAAAAATCAGGAATAAATCAAAATACTGCTTCCTACTAGTCTGTATATAATGATAAGACATTTAATAAATAAACAAAATTAAAATAAAAAATCTTCAAAAATTTATAACCTATCCTGTTGGCACTTTATTTTAGTGAAATATTTTATAGTGGCCTTATTTATCTATGAACATAGCCTTTTAAGTTTCAGCTCTAAAAGCAACCTGGAACCTGTAGGTAAAATCCAAGCAAATTTCTGATAGATTACAATAGCTTACGCTGCATTATGAAGCAGGCGATCTTAATGCGACCGATCCGGTGTTACGACACAAAAACTTGAGTACTACGAGTATTTTATAATAATTAGTATTAAGAAGTATCTATTCATTGGGAACTAATTGTTGCGTTTAAACGATACAATTCAGTTATAATTTACATGAGTAACCTAATACTGTACTGAAGTGATTTCAAAGAGACATTAATTTAATTTATACTCATTAAAGATTGTTGGCATCATGCTCTTGTGATCAATATTCAAATTATACGCTGATATCTGATATTACAATTATTTATGTAAAGCACGTAAGAACTATTGTATGTAGCGAATGATATTTTTATAGTAATACAGTGAAAAATATATTTAATAAAGCAAAATAATTGTGAAGTTTCTATAGAGATATACCGAAGGGATGGGAATGCCTACCCCAGTAGAGCAGGAAGGAAATAAAAGAAAATAAATTATAGGCAAATTCATCGCGTCGGCCCGTATAAGCGCTATATAGTTCCCGATATGTAACCATAATATGCACATTTTTTAAAAGAATATATGTATTTTTTTCCATAACTGTATTCCTCCTTAATGTAAATAAACCCACGAGGCGATGATTATGGATTATGGATTAAAATATACAATACCGTTTTAAAGAGGTAAAAGAAAAATTAAATGTTAATACAGCACACATACAGTATCAGTTTATTTTTCTCAAGTATGAATTGCATTGTTTAGTAGTTATAGATACAATGAAGTCTAGACACGTTGTCAAATTGAATATAAATACGAGATCTCACGGACGCGGACCACATTGTTATGTATTGTTTAGTTTTTATATTTTTAAACTAT
>JACEII010000020.1:3987512-4065812 GCA_014332785.1 Antheraea mylitta
ATAAGTTTGGATCCAAATTTGCTATCGGAAATGTATTTAATTGTATACTGATACAGTGTATACAGTTTTTAATATTTAACATACGTGTGAAGAATTCTTGTCTATGCCTTTACTAATCGATAAGAATGTATAAAGAGGGCAAACTATTTTATTTAGATGCCTGTAGATTAGTAAATAATACAATTTATAATATCTTTCTATTTTGACGCTAAGTTATTTATTATGTGAAGTGTCATTTGTCACCCTCTATTATTCCATTTGTTCCTTATTTATTCATGAATCCTTTAGTCAAGTTGACGTTGCCTGCAGTGGATCTAAACTACAACTACTATTTTTATGAATAATAATATGTTTCATGATATGCATTTATGCATTTGCGGTTTAGAACTTGTTTTGTGCATGTCTGTATAGTTAAAAGAAGAACGTAAAAAATAGAATCAAAACCAGTATATATTACAATGTAATAAGGTGGGATAATTACTAAGGGGACTCTATTAGTTCATCTGATCACAGAAGATTTGTCTTCCATTATCACTATGCGTAACTAACATTTGCATTGGAGATGTGTTATCTATAGCTTTTTTGTACAATTTAGTTAAGACACATTGCAAAATTTTATGTCATCTAATAAAACCTGTGAAAGCGTATAATAATGATTAGCTTCATTTTGGTTTATATTTCAGAGGTCAAACACTTCGAACAAAATCTCATCGACGGTTTTCACACCTCCGACACCGGAATCGGCAGGGTACACCAACTTTTTAAAGAATCTGTAATGGTATTCTGTATCGCACGGTAACATTTCGCTGGCGTTGCATCTGCGAAATCATTATGGTATAAGTGGCTTAAAACTGTTACCAATTAAAATAATGGGATCCCATCACATTCCTCAGATCACTAGCTTATGGGAAAACAAAAGAGTTTAAAAAGTTTTTGGAGTAAAACCTATTTATGCGCGAATAGGAGGTAACTGGTCGACAATGCAACGGAAGTCCGTTACGGCAATATGGCGCCATGTTTCTTTATCATACGATTTTTAAATATTTTTGATTTTGTCAATATATAGTTTATAAACAAGTCAATAAAATTTTTTTGGAAAAATATGATAAATAATATGAAATTGAATAATAATAAAAATCATACAATAGAATTAATTATGTATATACGGGCGCACGACCGTGCTATAATCTGGTTTCTATGTAAGTAAGTAACAAATTGAATCAAAGCTTCATTATCTGTAGTCATGTATCAGCTAATTCGGAACTTAAATAACAGGAGATATTATTAGCAACCCTTTGTTATAGTAATAAAGTAAATAAAAAAAAGTATGCAAAAAAAGAAGTTTCACTTCAATCGCGTGTGATGATTACACGCACTCATTTTTTATGTACGTATAAGGTTAAAAACAACTGAAGAACCAAATCTTTTTTTTAAATAATCTCATCTGATATAATAATATCTACTTACTAAATACGTAATCATATGATTCATTGTTTAGTAAAATGTGTTCTCGTTGTTATCTTACAAAATATTTAAGAACGATTATTACAGTGATGAACAAAGTAACGTAGACCCAGAATAATTAGAACACTTGTTAATTACGAAACCTTTTAATTTTCTCTTGCTATCTACTCGAGTTTTGTATGAAGTATCAAAGAGATACTTTGTAGTTCAAATTGAGAAACAGAACGTTAAAAATAAGTATTGTATTTTGTTTAGGGGTTGATAAACTTTGACATGATTGTTGCGATAAGAGTAATTAATGTTTTATACGGCTATTAGTACAGTTGTTTATTACTGAGGTGTCGGAACATAAATTTGATAAAATGGAAGGGTATATATAATAATATCTCGGGGTCATTATTATTATATATATCAAATTTTAGGGAAGAAAAAAGATAATATGACCGGAGGGAGCTAATGCATCGTGCTTCGAGACCTGTGTGTGCAATGTCTTTACAACCATCATTTGCACTCTTGTTATGTTTCTTAGTTAATAAAGAATCTTCTTCTTATTTTTGTATACGATTAAAAGTATCTATTCACATACGTGTATTCAGCCAGTTTTATTAATCATAGGAATATAGACATAATAAGAATGAAATTTATGAAATAATAACTCCAAGAGATCGCTTCCAAAATCCTAATTCGCAAATTTCAACCCATTACACACAAAATTACCGATACGTTCGCAATACATGTTAGTCTCGTAGCAAAATATACTCTTTTATGTATCTACAGTTTGATTCAGCACATTTTCGTAAAAATGTGGGTGATCTCAGACTCAATCAATGTTTCAAAATACATTCGACGAATGTTTCTTGTACTGTATTGATTTTAACTTTTAAACACAATCCAAAGTGATATTAAATGATGAAGAGTCCTTAATAAAACTATGTAACCTCTAGCTAAATAGAGTATCCAGCTCTTATTAGCGTCGACTGATTGATTATTCTATTTGTCGCTCCGAGGTTCAATGTGGAACAGTGCAGTAGGCAAAAACTTGTTATACTTTAGCAGCGTCCGGGGAGTACGTGCAGGGTAATGAGAGGTACAGCTCTTGCGGACACGAGTAGTATCATCCTTCCTTCCTAAACCCAGGTGGTATAGTTCTTTTGTGTAACTACCGGGACACGCCTATAGGTGTTTGGAAACAAATTTTTCACTCGAGGTTGGAAACTAGCTAGGCAGGTTTAGAAGGAGTGTTACCCTATGCTTTGGTTTTATCACTATGTTTGCCCTCACTGAAAGCTCCGGTTTATTGTAGGATTAAAACTAACGTTTGCTAAGTTTGATTAGGTATTTATTAAATTCATGTGAACTGGTGTAAATTTCCCAAATATTGTTTTTTTATTAATACACAGTACACTTCAATCTTTTTGGCCATTCTGAACAAAACCTTATGTTCGGACTTGCGCGTAATACAGAACAATGTTAAAGCATTATTAAGGAAATATCAATCTAAATTGTCTAGATGTTATATGATTAATGTATTACCTAAATTTATGTTCTGTTTCTCTATATTTAAGACGATTAAAAAGATTGGCGAAGATTGTACGTAATAACTGTAGGACAATATGTGTGGGGTGTAAGGGGTGTCGAGTAACATCTTAAGACTTGAGACACCCAAGCCAACCTCACCTGGACGTGGTGCACCCTGCTGAATAACAAACGTGGCAATGGCGATAGCGGAGTGGTAGGTTTTACCGCCTGACTGGATCGCTACCACCATGAACATGGCGAAAAAGCCCGTCATAGTGACTCGCTTCTGCGTGTCGCGTTTCGGGATCAGCCTGTGCATATCCAGTACCGGGTGACTTTTGTCATTATGGCCGGCATGACAGTGGCGACCGGCGATGGATAATCTGTCTCTCAGTGGTTGCCGATGTTTTTGGATTGTACTGTGCTTAACATCAGGCGTAGGGCAGTCACTTTGTCGTGCTTCAATAAAAAAAAGCACTTGGAATCAGACGCATTAATAAATATAGTTTTCGATAGCGAAAGTGGTTCACAAGGCTGGACTACTGTCATCTTCGTTTCTACTCTATTAGGGACACGGTGTGATGATGATGTCCTAGGTAAATGTCCTACGTAGTAATTGGGACAACCTTCTGCCTTATGTCCTACACTACGCTATATCTGAGGCATCATTTTTGGGAAATTTGCACTCCCTTACATCACAATGTTTTTATATTGAATGAAGATAGATATATCGATGATTATTCAATTCTTATATTTCTATTTAGGTTCGAGTATGAATCGGGATACTGTTCACCGAGTCCCATGTGGGCGTCGCCTGGCTTTCTTTACTGTAGCGGCTATGACGAAAAATGCAACTTCAAGAAGCGTTGATGAAGAAAACCGATTACAACTGATAGTGGGATCAATAATTAATGATATTTAATTTTTATTATTTGGTAATATTTAATTGTTAAATTATTTAAGTTCCAATTATAATTGCATGGTTTTAAATGATTCCATTTACTTACTAATTGTCGTATGATTATTATAATTTGATTAAATTAATATTTGAATAATTCATTGTTTATACTTGATGCTGATGACAAATACGAATGATTTTCAGTGCTATTATCGATTCATAAATATAGTAGTTGCTGTGATTGAATATTATTGATAGTTTTTTAATGGTCTGCAAATAATACCCATATAAGTTTTTTTTTTATAGAAACCTCAATACGCTGAAAAATTGCTTCAAAATGGCGGCGCTTCGCCCCCTGCCGCGTTCAATGTGTTACAGTCCTAACTTGCGTAATAAGCTTATCCTTTAGCTGTCGAGAGGTATACTTAATTTAATTTTGTATCTAGAGAATAGATTCAATTACATGCGGTAGAGATGCGAATGTTAAGGTGGATGTGTGGTGTAACTAGAATGGATAAGATTAAGAAGGAGTACATTAGAGGCAGTTTGAAACTAGCACCAGTGACAGAGCTGTTGAGGAGTAATCGGTTAGCATGGTATGGACATGTCACGAGGAGAGATAAGAACCATGTAACTAGAAAAGTGTTGAGTATGATAGTGGACGGATATACGAGTAGAGGAAGACCGAAAAAGGTATGTATGGACTGTGTGAAAAACGATATGTCCGTAAAAGGTGTGAATACTGAGATGACATCTGACAGGAGAGAATTCCATGAGAAAACATGTTGTGCCGACCCTACTTAAGTGGGATAAGGGTAATGATATAAAATGATAAAAGAAATGATGTAAAGAATAGATTCGAAAATACATTGCCAAACCGTATCCCCAAATTTTGTTATCATTGGGTTTTTTCCATTACCCCTGTATAGTAGCAAATTTAAAGACGTATTGGCGTCGAAAATCTAAATGCAACATCAGTCATGGACACTGTTATTGGATTATTAGAATAATTCCGGGTTTAGAATAATGCCTTCTAAATATACTTTTGTGGGGTTTTTTTATGAGCTTATCTGTTGACACTGGTTTTTTTCCAGTGACCCCAGAAAAGAGGAATTATCTACTTATACATATAACAAAAATGAAATGTCTGTATGTAATATGAAAATAACAACAGTTTACTGACTGGACATGAGAGTACGTTACTTATAGGAAAAATCTATTTTTTAAGTTTTTTGTCGGTCTGTCTCTTTCTTCCGGGTAATCTCCAAAATGGTTGACCGATTTTACTAAAGGCTTTATATAGTGGGTTAAAGTTCCAAATATGTTGCTGATAGTCAATTCCACACATTGTTAGTATTAATATATTTAACGTACAAGGTTGCATGTTACATTAAGTGGTGTACGTGTCCTACTAACAAAATTTTTTGATATATTATTTCTGTAATTTAACTCTTATCAGTTTTACATAATTTTAATACAATTTAAAAAATGACGCGTGGAGCCGTGATCATCAATATAGTATGAATAATAATATTCAAAATCAAAAAAGTCGAGGCAGTCAAAGAACTGCCGATAGTAGTGAAAACTCAAAACAATAGAATAGCTGTATTTTGATTTTTTTTAATTAATGTAAATAATGTGTAATTCCTAATGTGTATATTAAATTTTGTCTGTTTCCACATCTAATGGTTCATGGAACATTAATAAACCTATGATAAGCTGTAAAATATCAATATTACATATACACGAACCGCCACATTGTGCATCGTTAGTTTGACGCAAGCCGCGCAAAAACTATACCGTCGGTCACGTTAGTGGTATGTCACGACGCAGCATTATAAATTTATTTCATACCAAACATACCGCATAATGCTCCCAAAGAAGTTTACACTAAAAAAAATAATAAAATACGATATACACAAAATAAATTTGATTTATTCAATACAAGAGGTTCTGGACGATTTGTAATATAATTTATTAACGGTGGATGGGCAGAATTCCTTTGTTCTGTTGGTAGCCACCGCTTGCCTCTTGATGACCATGCACGGAGTGAGCTCCAAGGTTGTTGTATTTCTCCAACTGTTCGGCTCCACCCTTGTAGCCTTTTTGTAAGAATTCACCCTAAAAATGGCGAAGAATAGGTAATATAAAAAAATCTTAGTAATATCTTTATTTAAACTTCGTTTCGGAATTATATTAAGGTTGGACAATGTGCTCCAAGCTTCAATCAGTAACGCGTAATACTAATTTATAACTTTAAAGCAAGAGGCTCGATTTTGTTCGCGTTAATGTGTATCTAATTTAACTTTCGGGAACAGTATATATTGCATCTGGATGCAAGGTACCCCTATGTTCTTTTTTTATATTAAAGGAGGCAAACGAACTGGTGGGTCACGTGATGTTAAGTGATTACCACCATCCATAGACACTAGCGACATCAGGGACGTCGCAAGTGCGTTGCCAGCCTGTATATGGGAGAAGGGGGAGGGGAAGGAAAGGGAAAGAAGGAAAGAGTATGGGACGTGAGCCTCCGGCTCTCTCACTGACCGAACGAAACACAACAATGCAAGCACTGTTATTTCACGTCGGTTATCTGTGAGAGGGGTGGTACTACCCCGGAGGAGCCGACCCATTCATGCTGAAACCAAAAATAGATTCAGCGGGGCTCTACTACCTACAAAATTTATACCACTGCAGTTCTGACATGAATATGAGATTTCATGACGAAAGCGTAAGAAATAAACAAACAAACTCACTATTGCATTTATAATATTAGTTTGAATTTAGGATACGTAAAATAATTCCTTAGATAAAAATATAAATCCACCAGAAATATTACATAAAATGAAATAAACTATGGTAATAAAAGCATCTGGCATATCTTTAGGTGTACATAAAACTTCGGCGTGTTTCCTAAATGACTTGCCTAATTTGGTATGTTTTTCTCGTACATACAGGTTAAATTGTTTGATTCTTAATTGTGGTAAGTTATTTATAAAGGATCTAATTTTTTTATATCGTTGTTTTATACATCTCTCATATGATAAAATAGTAATTTTTATTACTCCACTAATTGTCAAAATTTATTAATCTTAATATCATTACATAGTATAAAACCAAATCCTCTGCGGCGTCTGTCTGTCTGTCTGTTCGCGATAAATGCACAAACTACTGAATGGATTTTCACGCGGTTTTCAACTACCGATAGAGTGATTCATGAGAAAGATTTAGGTAAATAACTTGTCTATATTTATTTGAATCATCAGGGCAGGACAACGTCCTACGGGCCTGTTAGTATATTTATAAATTACTACATCAGCCTACTGAGTTTGTTAGTGCCATGTAAGTTAAAAATGAACCGAATACGTATTTTTATTATTTCTGTTGTTTTGTATAATTAACATTGTTTTTTACATTGACAAAGCAATATTATATCAAATATATCAAATAGCAATATTTGATTAACTCACCTTATTTCCTTTGGTATCATCGATTTTGTGTTCAGAAACGTGATGACCTTCCTTGCCCTGAGCATTGGCATCCAAAACTTTCTCTTCATGAGCGCCTTTGAATCCTTGTTGAGCATTCTCTCCAAAGGAGCCTGCGTTTTGTCCAGCTACTTTATGATCTGCTTCATCGTGAGCCTCGTCGTAGAAGCTTTCTGTTTTTTCTTCTTCATTCTTGCTACTGGATGACTTGAAACCTTTGCTTACATGCCCCTTCTTATGACTCTTTGCTTTTTTCACTTGTTCTTCGTTTGCACCTAATATGGATAAAGTGTAGTTTTATTTCATTAAATATATCAATAAATATTATATACCGCGTTTGCAGCAATCTTTGTATATATTTTATGTATACTATATAAGTTTTTTTTTCTCGAACTAACTACGCTATTGACCTAACAAGGTCTTAACAGCTTTACCGGACTACCTATTATACTCGTATAACTAAGATACGCTTATTATATGATTTATAAATTGTTACCGTGCTTATCAAATTTTTGTCCGCCTTCATAAAATTTCTCATCGCCTGCAGCTTTCTTCTTAGCTTCTTCATCTTTGTAGAAACTGGATTCTCCTTTCTCATCTTTGGCAGCTGCAGCAGCTTGTTGGAAACCTTCCTGACCATGTTTTGTCTCTTCCTCTGCTTTTTTTTCTATTTTTTGTAAATTTTCTCCAGCTCCTTTCTTCTGTGCAGCGTCATAAGCGTTTTTATCTACGTAACCACCTCCTACTTGACCGCCAATAAGTGGATGATATAGAAGACCACCTCCAAGGCCCCCTCCAAGGCCTCCTCCGTATCCACCACCTAAACCAATTCCACCAACTCCTAATCCACCAATGAGTCCAGGATTTATTAAACCAACACCATTTCCCACACCAACACTGCCGGCACCGAGTCCCAAACCGCCGACGCCTCCAACTCTGCCCAGACCGATTCCAAGTCCTTGGCCGAGACCAATACCTCCGATTCCTACGCCACCGTATCCTAAGCCTTGATTTAAGCCAATTCCACCAACACCTCCGACACCACCTATACCTGTTACTGTATTCAACACAGTTGAAGCGGCTCCTTCGTAATGTTCAGGATAATCTTCACTTTCTTCTACTTCATAACTGTTTGATATAGGCAAACCAGTCTGCGGGTCAGTTTTTATAGCGTCTAAGCGTGTTCTAATATAATCGTATGGAGTTTTTTCTTCGGAGAATTCAACCTTGTGAAAATGTGCCTCCGACAAGCCGACTACAGCGAGAATTAAAATCGTAAACATCTTGGAATATTACCGTCACTGCACTAATGTCATTTCGCTGTTGCAATTGTTATTTATAGTTCTAATAAATCGCTGGAACGAAAGCTTATGATAGTTTTCACGCTGCGTCTGGAATCCGTGTCTGTCGTTTCCTTCCTGTGGTATTGTTTAGACTGGCCTAATGAAAACGACACTGTTAAAATAAAACAATACGTTTGTCCGAAGACCTTGCTTTCCAGTTCATTGGTGTCAACAGTGGGGCGTAGTTTTACGCAACTGACAAACGGGTGACACTTTTTCTTAATGATTTCATACCTTGCCGGTGTTCTTTGGAAAATTATGTAAGCTGAATTGATTCAATAAGAATGCAATATTTTACTGTTATTTTTATAAGTATACTACGTAATCTAATACGTTTTATGAAATCGCATTTTTTACACTGACTTCTGGAATTTTTCTAATTTAAAATAAGTAGCTTTCACTATCTACCTATATCTGATATAAACATATATTAAATAAGTCTATTATATTGCTTCCTTTGTAACGACTTTAGATAGATTGAAGATGTTATCTGTCGACAGAATTTCGCCGGCGTACTGTTTATTGGAATACATAACCTAAAAATAATATATATTTATACATATAATTAGCGGACCTTGCAGACGTTGTCCCACCCTGATAATAAAAAAAGCCTATTATCCGGCCGCAGAGCCACCCACCGGGTCCAATTGTGAATCTAAACCATTCTCGGATCCACTGGAACATGCACACAAAATTTCATCAAAATCGGTCCAGCCGTTTTAGGAGTTCAGTGACATACGTAAAGAAGAAATTTATATATAGATATAAGAATATAAATCTAATGTGTCTGTACATTTTAGATTTTTGTGAAAAAAAATGTTGTACGTGTCTTGGAACAAGAAATAGTAACAAAATTTCAATCATTTTTAGAAATGTCTGTCTGTCCGTTTGTTTGAACACGCACAGCTAACGTACCGCGTTCACGATAAAAACCCCTGGAAGAAAGTCATAAAACATATCATCGAGTAACATTTAGTCTTGGCTTAGTTAAAATCCGTTTATTCTATCAAAACTTATAGTAATTTTAATGCCGACGAGACCAGTGGTGGATTTGCCTTAAGGCCCAGGAGGCCCGGGTCCAGAGCGGCCAGATATTAAGGGCGGCCAATCGTGACAAAAATTCACTAATGATACCAAGAAATAACTTAAACTACGTAAATTTTCTAAAGGCTCGCGCACATTATGGTGTGCTGCACTGCACCGCATCGTATACCAATAATCTTGCTATATCACTTTTGTAATTTTTATTAATAAAATATAGACAATGTAATGTGACATAATTATTTCCCTGAAACTCCGGATATTATTATAAGCTAGCAAATATTATGGTTAGCTAAATTTCTAAATCGATTTCGATAAAGCCAAAAAAGTGAATCCATTATGTACTCAACATGATGGTTGCTGAGAAAAGCTGGTTGATACTAACTAAATGGTCTGGGGCCTAGGGAAGCCATGATTGCAAATTTGCCACTGGACGATACTAAGTACAAGAAAGAAGGAGATAAGTAAATGGACTTACTACATTCCGATGATTTTATTAGTCAATGTTTTTAGTTTAGGTTCCACGCGGACGTAGTCGTAGGTAAATCTAGTTAACTAATATGGCATATTGTCATCTCGATAGAACTCTCAAAACTTGTGTTAACGCACTAAATAAGCTTTCAAGTTTGCAATAAATGCCATTCGTAATTAACAACTATAATTAATTGCTTAATTCGATAAACTAAAAATATTTCGAAATAATTATTAAACATCTTATTAATTTTGTACGTGAATTATAAACGATTTTAACCTTGGTTCAGTTCGGACGATTTCACGTCATTGTTTTCTCACGGTCCAAATATATGTCGAGGGCTCCGATAGAGGTTACCGTCCAAGCATTATATTAGGTGTCAAATTGTCAATCAAATGAGTAATAAATTACAGTTTATAAAATACAATATTTTATATAAAAAATATTTGCTACATTATCAAGTTTTTTCTCATTTACACGTTTTAGACTACTTTTTTTAATAGAAAAATATTTTTTATGTCAATTAAGTACCTGACTAACCAATACAATTTATTTTCCTAAATTTTCACATCCTATTAGATTTTTTTAATATCGTGCTGTCATTAAAAATTGTTCCATACGAAAACAAATCAGCAATTCCTACATAACTAACATGTAATCGTAACTTTGTTTCCGTTGTCTTTGGAATGAAACGACTGGCGTCTATGTGGTGGAAGGGTTTCAGTTTAGCTTAAGTGTATCTCACAAACTTCTATATCTATACTTAATACTTAATAATCTATAATAATGTTATAAAGAGGTAAAGTTTGTGAGTTTGTGACGTTGTGATTTGTGACGTTTTAGGGGGTAATTTCAGGAATTACTGGTCCGATTTGAAAAATTCTTTCATTGTTATATAGCTCATTTATCCAGGATGGTTAATAGCAAATATCATCACGCTAAGACCAATAGGAGCAGAGCAACAATGAAGAATGTTTAAAAATCAGGGTGTTTTTTCCTATTGAGCTTTCGCTGCATATTAGTTAGCCCAAATTAACTATGTCCACGCGAACGAAGTCACGGGCAGAGCATGGAGCCACGGAGCATGAAATTCTAGAGTGCCACAAAAACTCCCTGGAAGGGATCCACTATCTTGTTAGAATATTGATTCAAACGACGCTTAATATTGAATAATTATACGACGCTTGTAATATTATTGACTACGTGACAATGGCAGTAATAATCTGAAAGATTGATTGCCAAAATTAAAGTAAAACAAAAACAGAATAATGGCGAAATAAGGAAACAGTCACTGTTATCTAAACTAATATTATAAAATTAGAGGGTTTGTTTAGTTGAACGCACTAATCTGAGGAACTACTGATCTAATTTAAAAAAATCTTTCAGTATTAGATAGCTCATTTATCGAGGAAGGCTATATCTTCGTTAAGATCAACAGGAGCGGAGCACCAATGAAGAATGTTAGAAAATCGATTTTTTTTCCTTTTGAAAGCTTTCGCTAAGTGTTGGTGTTAGCCCAGAGTGACTTTTCCATGCCGACAAAGTCGCGGGAACATTCTAGTATTATATATATTTCATTGATTAAAAGTTTGCTTCTATGATACCATGACACAATATTTAATTTCTAACAATACTGCACCCCACACCTACACATTGTGTTTTACATATCAAGGTATATATATTATACATTTGTGTGACTATTCGTAAACATATCGTTATAGTTCGTTCACAAATTCGCGAAATTAATATGCGAGACAACGCATACCATACCCATTGGCTCAGCCATTTTGACAACCTTGAACTAGTTGTCATTTCGGCCGAGTGCTGTCCGCACTCGTTCTCTAACCTAGTGAAGCTATAAAGGTTCTTCCAGACAACAGCGATAACGGTTCGAAAAAAAATATCCTAAGTCAGGTCTACCTAATTAATTCAAGAATAATTATTCCAAGAAGAAAAGTTAAGATATAGGAAAATAACTAGAACCTATGATAATGTTTAAAATGATACGATACTGGTAAAACGAAATCGTTCTTGCTCATTAACTAGCTCATATCGGTAATCTCCGACATATATCCATGGAAAAATTACCGCCCAAAAATTGTGAAAATATATTTGAAATTATCGAGGACAATGGCTAGAATAGGAAATTATCTCTTATAGCTCTTTCGGTGGAAGATTTACTTTTTTGAAAAAAAAAAAAACATTTTTAGACTATTTATGTGCTAGTGAATTTATCTACCATAAGTCAAATAATTTAGTCGTTATTTATTATGGATAGAGTTTTTACTCTGTAATGACATCAATTATTGCAATAATAAATAATATAGAATAACGTGTTTATAATTATTTGACAAATAAAAAAAGTACAAAAATAATCAGTTGATGTAGGAAATATTTTTGTAGATGCAAATTATACTGTAGTCATAATGGACGGGATTAATTAAAATTGGCAAGTTTGGTATGCGGGTTGATGGTCGGACCTTGGTTAAAAAGATACCCAAAGGAAGCTGCTGCCTATCCTTTGGATTATATTACTTTAAATTAAATTAATTTCTAGTCGCGTTTCAGACACCCATAATTTGAGATGAGACAGGACGTTAATATTCTAGATCGGCCACACACATTAACAGTAAACGTATTTTGATCGAATGGATGGATTTAATTATGCCATGTTACTTCGATGAAAACTAATAACGTTTTAAGAATGCAAAAATAAAGCGCCTTGTTTAATTATTTTAGCAAAATTTCATAACGCCAATCAAAAGTAAATACTAATAAATATCTCTTGAGATTTAGAAAGTTGGGAAATAATAGGCGTTGGATGTTTAAAGTGAATTTGTGTTTATAACAATTGATTTATTTTATTAACTTTAGAAGAGTTTGGTTATTACTTGTTATATTTATTTTCACAGAACTTTCAATTGAAATACTTTTATCTATGTTCTTTCATATTTTTAATCTACTATAAGGAATAAATACAGAAATGGATACCAGTTCAAAATGAGCTACGGGAAATCTATCTATATATTTATTTTATATTATTATTAAATATTATCTTTTATACCTTTAAACGAGCAATTCTTGTATATTTTTATATTTGTATATATTTAGGATCTCAGAAACGGCGTTATCTATTTCCGTGAAACTTAGTATGTTGGTAGTTTCGGGGCCTATAAATCGACCTAGCTAGATTTTATTCATAGAAACCTTTTTTTAACTGAGTTTTCAGGCAATGAAAAAATATAGCTAGAATATATACGTAAATTTCGCCGCCGCTGTCAAAACAAAAATAACTCAAATGGAAATCAGTTGCTTCGAAGCCGTGTAACCCCAGTTCGAATCCGAGCGACAGCAGAAGAGTTAGTTTTTTTTTTGTAAAAAAAAAAAAATAATTTTATGAGTCAAACCTAACAATTTATTTTGATTTTTTGAAAAATGTTTTTTAAAGAACCGAGCTAGGTTTGGTCGCCCTGTACTAATTTATTATATACGTTATAGTGGTTTTTGTGGTTAATGTATTAAGTACGTAGGGAATCTTTGAAACTTTACTGTTGTTGGAAATGTTATCTCCAAAATCTCAACAATTTCACTGAAATACCTCGGATGTTGATAATATCTACGTAGCTAATTCATTTTGCTTGTAAAATAGCTGCGGATTATAACCGTGGCATTCTGGCCTAACTGGAATTTACGACCGAGTTATTAATTCTAAGATCCAAAGTTAGTTAACAAAGACGTATTCTCTATAGTATATATTTTTATGGTTTACTATCTTTTTCACACGGAATCGCATTAATGTAAATCTTACTTATCTTTCAGGAATAGTGCATTTTGTCTGGATAGAAGGTAGAGCACGTGTATGCAAAATTTCATGATGAGTTGTTGAGTAGTAAAAGCCTGAAAATGTAACAAACAGTCAAACTTACAATCGCAATATTAGTTTGGATTACGATTGTTGTCACAAATGTCGTAAGTTATGCTGTTGTTGGGTATTTTGTAGTTTTTAATCCTATTTTAATTCGTGACTAGTGTCATCTTTTTTTTATATCATATAACAGGCAAACGGACAGGCGGGTCGCCTGCTGTTAAGTGATCACTCCATAGACACTTGCAACAACAAGGAAGTTGCAAGTGCGTTGCCAGCCTGTGTTTAGATGGATGGAGAAGGAGGTGGGCCTCCGGCGCTCTCACTAACCAAACGAAACGCGACAATGCAAGCACTGTTATTTCACGTCGATTTTCTGTGAAAGGGTGGTACTACCCCAGACGAGCCGACCTATAAATGCTAAAACCAGTAATAGCTTCAACGTGGCTCCACTACCTAGAATATTTAATCTTTATATATAAATTTCTTCTGTATTGAGTGACTGGGTGTCCCTCCCTCCCTGCTTACGTTATAAAATCATCATTATTCATAATATAATTATATAACACAAACGCAGAAACAGTCACAGGCGACCGCTATTTTATTATGGGAAAATGTGTCATTTTTTGTATGTCTATTAACCACGCTTAAACTTAAATTATGATGATATTTTCCATAGAAGTCGATTATGTCGTGGACTATTTTTCTTTATTATTTTATTGTGCTGCGATGCGTGTGGCCAACATTTAACAAATAACCCATAAAAGTAAGAATGATATTGTGTTTTTTAAACGTTTTTTAAAACAAATAAAAGGTTTTGCAAATAACCGTATTAAGTTTATTATTGTGAATGGCGTTCTCGTGCATGACTTATGATTTAAACGGTTATCTACACTTCGCCAGTGGACCTCCTAGATGGATTAAGGTCACCACAGTTCTCGGTATTAGACTGCTTATTTCCAATGAACTATTCTGGTATTCAAAGATCTATTACTGGTTTTCTACGTAAGTTTTATGTATATTTCGTTTTAGGAGAAAAAGCAGATCTAATATTTTTTTTTCAACGCCTAAAAGTTTTTGTTCTCAAAATAAACATACTCTAAAAATGAATTAGTCATAATTTACTAAAGCTTATTCATCTTACTTGGATACTCTACATACTCTTTGGTATGTTTTGTTATATGTATTTCTTTAAAAGGTATTATTTTCTGTCTATGTAAAATGGTAGAGGTCGTTCGTTGTACGAGCGTCTCTAAAAGGTACTGGATAGATTTCGATCAATCATTTTTCTAATTTAATATCTCATGTATTCGCTATGTAAGAACGTATTATCACGATAGCATCATCTATACTGATATTATAAAGAGGTAAAGTTTTTTTTTTTTTTTTATAGAAGCACGACGAAGTGACTGCACTAAGCCTGATGTTAAGCATAGTACAATCCAAAACCATCGGCAACCACCGAGAGACAGATTATTCATCGTCGGTCGCCGCTGTCATGCCGGCCATAATGACGAAAGTCACCCGGTACTGGATATGCACAGGCTGATCCCGAAACGCGACGCGCAGAAGCAAGTCACTATTACAGGCTTTTTCGCCATATACATGGTGGTTGCGACCCAGTCGGGCTGTAAAACCCTACCACCCTGCTATCGCCATTTCCTCGTTCGTTGATCAGCAGGGTGCACCACGAGCAGGTGAGGTTGGCTTGGGTGTCTCAAGTCTTAAGATGTTATTCGACACCCCTTACACCCCAAAAAAGTTTGTGAGTTTGTGACGTTGTAGGGGGTAATCTCAGGAACTACTGGTCCGATTTGAAAAATTCTTTCTATGTTATATAACTTATTTATCGAGAATGGTTATAGGCTGTATACCATCACGCTAAGACCAACAGGAGCTGAGCACTAATGAAGAATGTTTAAAAATCGGGGTTTTTTCCTCTTCAGAGATACCGCTGCGTGTTAACGTTAGTTCAAAGTATTCATTCCACGCGAATGAAGCCGCGGGCAGAGGCTAGTTTAATATAAATTTATTAAACATTGAAGAAAATATGATTATTTTAAGAACTACGTGTCCGGTGATATGGTTTTTTTGCCATGGAGAATTGGGGCAAACGGTGTTGTGGTTATGTTTTTTCATCTCTACATAAAGTTTGTTGTTAAGATCATAAACAACGTAAACGAACTACCAATAGTAGGTACCAATTTTGTAGGTGGTAGAGCCACGTTGAAGCTATTACTGGTTTCAGTATGAATGGGTCTGCTCGCCCGTGGTTGTACTATTCTCTCACAGAAAACCGACGTGAAGTAACAGTGCTTGCATTGTTACATTTCGTTTGGTCAGTGAGAGCGCCGGAGACCCACCTACCCTCACCTTCTTCTCCCTCGCCACCCTAACACAGGCTGGCAACGCATTTGCGACTCTCCTGGTGTTGGAAGTCTATGGACGGTCCTGATCACTTAACATCAGGTGACCCATCTGTTCGTTTGCATCCTATGATATAAAGAATATATATTTAAAACTAAAATAAATAAAACGTTAGCTATCAGTACAAGTATATAAAAAAATCTTATGAACAGACAACATAATTATCGACAGTTCGCAATGGAGGTACCATTTCAATTATATAATCTAATACTTTTAAATGAGCAATTTTTGTATATTTTAATATTGGTATATATTCAGGATCTTGGAAACGGCGTCATATATTTCCCTGAAACTTAGTATGTAGGTAGTTGCAGGGACGATAAATCGATCTAGATATATCTTATTCATAGAAAACGTTTTTAATCTGAGTTTTCAGGCAATGAAAAAATATAGCTAGAATATGAAGCTAAATTTAGCCGCCGCTGTTAAAACAAAAACAGCTCAGGTGGAAATTGGTTGCTTCGAAAAGCCGTGTAATCCCAGTTCGAATCCGAGTGTATATAATTTTTTTTTTTTGTAAAAAATGATCATTATGTTAGGCAAACCTAACAATTTATTTTAATTAAATAAATGATATTATTATTATAATATCTTTTTTAATATTTTTTATATATGAAAAAATGCTAATTTTGTGAGGGAAACCAAACAGTTTATTTTAATTTAAAAATCCTTTTTAAAAGAACCTAGCTAGGCTCGGTCGATCAGGTACTAAAAGTTTTTACGAACAATAACACGTAGCGCCAACTTTGTCGAGATATAGTAAAATGGACTTAGATCGACTAATCTTCTTGATGTAATCTTCATACGGTGTTGAAGTTTATCGATATTAATTATACCAAAATTATTTTTACATGTATATTTTATTTTTATTTCCTATATACTATAAATTTCTTGATTAACTGTCATTGTATTTAACTAATGGTTTTTACTTCAACTATATTAAACGTATATTAAAAACAGTATATCCTCGAGGAATGTGGTCTAAACATCACATTCTGTTGGTCATTACGCTGTTTAATAGTTGTAGGGGGTGCTGTTTACGACAGATGTGTATATCAAATTAGGGTTCTACACAAAGGGCTGAGTGGTCCTCGACATGTACGCACTGCGGTCATGAGAGCTACGGTAATGAGATAATGACGTAACGAGGTCAATTCTGACGGTACTTTTTGTAAAAAACAACATCGAGGAAGCCAAACGGACTGCGAACAGGAATGAAAACAATGCACTTTAAATGGTCTCTCTAGAGTTTTTACGTTAGTTGTGGTATGAATTACTTATATTTCATAATTTGCAAATGGAAATTATTATCATCAGACTTTCTTTCATTTTCATCATTTCTTACTGGCACTCTGAATAGTAAGTATATACTTCTGTATACTGTTTATTAATTTATTAAACATTGATGTGCTCAACAATCTCAATACACAATATCGATATTAGATTTACACCGGCTATCATACACGTACTACACGTCGCTAGTCTGACGCATGCTAATATAGTAGGTTACGCTTATTAGCATGTCATGAAGCGAAATTATGAATTTATTTCCTGCCAAAAAATATCGCTTTACGCGCCTAATGAAGTATTCACTTCAAAAATTTATTCTATTTAAGACTACTCCCGCACTAACAATCGATTCTGTTGTTACGGAGGATGCTACAAATTACAACTAATGAACGTAAAGTATTCTCAAAACGTAGAACATTAGTTTGTGAATCATATAAATTATTGTTCCGTGTGATTCAAACTCACATCATACAGCTCGGTTAAACAAAACTATCACTCAAATCAATGCCCCTTCCGTGCAGTCAAAGCACTCGAGGAGTAAAAGATCCGTATAGAGGTATAAATTAAAATAAAATGATTCCTATATCGTTTACAAACTTTTAATCTTATTTTAACGCACTTTTGATTGTAAATGTTATTAGTTTTTTTTGCTATACACCTTTGAAAATTAATTATAATTGTTAAAAAATAGTATATAATCATTCAGAAGATGAACCGCTTATATTATATGTTTTTAAAATTAAGTTTATTATATTCAATTATTAGTATTAATATGAAAAATTCATACAAAATTATCACATCCATTTTTCAATTTTCTCTTCAAATATAAATTACTTACGTGTTACAGAAAGATTTATTACAATTATTAATTTGTAAGAACATTTTTTTTTCCTTTTTTGCAGACTCTTGGTCCGCGCCTATCCATGGGGTTCCTACATGTGTAGTTGAGTTGTTGGTCAATACCGTGTACGACCGTTGGTCTGCAGTGAACCATCCAAAATAAGTTTTCTCAGCCAATATAGAGTAGAAGAACATATTTTGCTGTCGTCATTTATTTTTCACTATAACTAACTAGCGACCTGCCACAGATTCGTAGGGGTGCAATGTAGATACCCAATTAAAAAAATCTAAGGGAACTGACAGGAAACGACTTCATTGTATACTATGTAAAGATTATGTTAATATTAAATTTAAAAAATTAAATATTAAAAATGTTATCTTCAGAATGGGCACAATAACGCGTATATTTGTGTGGTTAATGAAATGTCAACCTGTCTCTCCGTGGAACAGACGACGCTATTGAATGCCATTACCAGACACCAGTTACGTTCAGACATTACGGGCTCAACGTCGACTCTCTCACAAGTACTTTAAGTAAATATATTTTGTTCGTTTATAATTTTTTACAAATATGTGGGGATTGTATAGGCATTGAAACCTACAATACAATTTAACCCTGTAGTCCGGTGAAGCTGTTAAGACCTAGGACAATCGGTTCGAGAAAAAAAAAACATATTAACAACGTAGATTTATTTATTACTAGCTGACCCGCGCAACTTCGTTTGCACCAAATCGGTTATTACCGGTTTCAATTGTACTTTTAAATGTAAATGACCTTAAAAAAACCTAAAACCCGATTGCAGTGATATTTAGCAGTGACTCCTAACTATCCAAGGACTCACTTTAACATATACCCCGTTGGTATGTGAGAAATCTTTTAAAATAAGTATAGAACCTGTTCCTTCCATCCTCTAACGGGTTTAATGAAGATAAAAACTAACCTACATATATTGTCGATAAATGGCTTCGCAGTACCCCCTGTAATTTCAGCACTTGACATAGGTACTGTAAATAGTAAACTTTATCTACATTAAATTTCCTTCTTTTTGTCGAACTGACTACGCTATTGACCTGGCAAGATCTTAACAGCTTTACCGGACTACAAAACATAAAATTTCCATTTTGATTTAGTAATTTGTAAAGTATTCGTGAAATCTTCATCCAAACATAATCTTGTTCAATTTAATTTACTTTTGACATATAAACCACCTTTTCAACTAAAATATTGAACTTGGGTTAATATATCTATCTAACGGTGAAAGAATTTTTAAAATCGGATCAGTAGTACCAAGAATTGCCCGAAAACTAAACTTTACCTCTCTTTATAATCATTATTACATAGTACAAAACAAAACCCCCTACTACGTCTGTTTGTCTGTACGCGATAAACTCAAAAAGTACTGAATGGATTATCATGTGGATTTCACCAGTGGATAAAGTGATTAATGAGGAACGTTTTAGTATATAATTTTTCAAGGATTTTTATTATAATCAGGACGGAACGTTTACCAGGCCCGCTAGTATTAGTGTATATAGGTACAGCATAGTGTGGTAATTGAAAACACCTAAACAAATTATTTCAATCGTTGATTCAAAAACCTGAACCAACTGCTTCAAAACTTAACAATATTTATAGAAGTTTTTTTTTCGAAATGAAAACGCTGTTTACCTGAAAAGGTCTTTACAGCTTCACGGAACTATCGAGGCGAGCGCTGAAGGCACTCAGCCGATTTGGGATGTTTGGGCGACTAGCTCAAGGGTGCATGGCACACCTCGGCTTGGGCTGTCGCCTGTTTTGTGCAAAAATCGCTATCTATCTGTGCTAACCTAAGCTAACCTATCTAGATATATGTATATAAGTTATTGAAACATGCATGTGTACCAAGCATGCGTGCCTCGACAACTCTTATATGTATTTTGTGTCGTAAAAATTTCTCTGAACTATATAGGATAAAATAGGATAGAGAAAGGTAAGGGTAGAATTCTTTGTCGTTTATTTCTCGGAAAAAGAAAAACAGGGCGTGCACGAGCTCATTATGTGACAAAGTGCTTCAGATTAGAATTTATTTAAGGTTATCTAATTGAGTCAAATAAATCAAAATTTAAAAAAATTAAACATAACGAACCACAAGTGAAACAATATATGTTAACTACAGTCCCCTAGAAAATATGTTAATGTATTTACACTGTTCTTACTAATACAATACTAAGAGATATCTACACGTGATAAGTTCACTACAAGTATATTATTTTCATAATTAATTGGAAGTGATCGTTCAACGCTTTGTTGTTATTATTTGTGTGGCGGGTACTGATGTCTCGTAGCATAGACAACTTATCCCTCTAATAAGTTATACATAGAGTCAACATAAAAATAAATATTAACTCTATTTAAAATGTTAAAACTCTGTACGATTTAATTGTACTTCTTACTCGAATGTACAGAAGGAGGGTAATGCTTTTTATATATCTAGTCTATGTAATTGAATGTATAATATGCATATATGTATGTTTATATAATATGGCAGTTCTTATTTATTTATTGCATTTTAACGTATGTCATTAGATTCGCTTTAATCCATACTAATAATATTATAAAGAGGTAAACTTTGTGAGTTTGTGACGTTGTAGGATGTTATCTCAGGAACTACTTGTCCGATTTGAATATTTTTTTCATTGTTATATAGCTCATCCATCGAAGAAGGTTATAGGCTATATATCACCACGTTAAGACCAATAACAGCGGAGCACCAATGATGGATGTTTTAAAATCTTTTTTTCCTTTTGAGAGCTTCAGCTGTTAAAAATGCGACGTTGCCAAACTTAATAAGGGTTGCAGATAGATAGCGAGGGATGTGTTCAAGAAAATTGATAAGATGCGCGGTCTAACACGTTTTGGTACAAATCGATGTTATTTAATATTTATTCTGTTTTAGATTATAAATCCAATAATTATAAAGGATATTGAACGACTATCATTTAAAAAGTAAGTTTAACTGCGTAGGTTTAACGGCTATATTCATCTCTAAGCAATATTTAGACTGCTAATCCCCATTTCAAAGATTATGATCAATACTTAAGCAAGGCTAACTTACTACTTGGCAACAAAAACTTATAAATAACTATCCTCAGGCTCAGATAATACTGGGGCTACTTTTGTGGTTTGTTATAAATATATATGGATTTTTGCAGATGGCAGAGCCACGATGAAGCTATAATTGGTTTCAGCATGAATGAGTCGGCTCGTCCGGGATACTACCACATTTTTACAGCAACACCGACGTGAAGTAACAGTGCTTGCATTGTTGCGTTTCGTTCGGTCAGTGAGAGCGCCGGATACCCACCTCCACTCTTTCTCGACTCCTCTGTTGCAGGTATCTATAGACGGTGGTGATCACTTAGCATGAGATGACCCACCTGTTCGTTTGCCTTTTGAAAAAAAAAAATATTATTTTATATGTAAACTTTGTATTATTTTTTGTTGATCCTACCGTATTCGCCGACCTTATTATGAGTAGGTTTAATTATCGTAAGCGACCGCAGCACCGCTGGGTTTCCCGTTCAGCGTCGCGTTTGCGTTAGACATGGGTAATATTGTATCTGTTTACTGTGGAAAATTTGTTCACGTTTTGTCATTTAGTCATTTTCAAATTTATTTTACCGTAATATTTTAAGGGGATATGGGTTAAAATTACAAATTGATTTAGGCACAGGGTGCCTCTAAACAGTACATAACTATTTACATTGATTATATTAAATTGGCTTGGAAATTACGCACATTTTGTTCAATTACTTAAACGCTATCCTCTTTTATTATTCTATTGCCATCTAGCTATGGCCGCGCCTTCATCCGCGTGAAAACTTATTTAAAAAAAAACAGTATTAATAAAGTATTAATAAAGTCATCTGTATGTATTAAGTCTATGACATTATTTACTTTTCTCTGGTACTTAAGTCGCGTCGTCATTAAATTTATAATAACTTTTGATAGAGGAAATCGATTTCAATGAAACAAAGACTAAATGTTACTCGGGGATATGCTTTATGATTCCCTTGAAGTTTCATCGTGAAAGCTGTCCTATAGCACTAATGCGTGTTCAAGCAAACGGCCAGACAGACATTTTTAAAAATTACTGAAATGTATTTTATCGCTTATTCCTAGACACTTGCAACATATTTTTTTTTTCAAAAAAATCTAAGGAATACAGGCACATTAGATTTACATTCTTATTACATGTATAGTCTACTTGCCCCGGTTTCGTTCGGGTGCTATTTACATATTAATATAAGTTTTTAAGAGTTATATCATATTGTCAATTAGATCGTGATCGTGAAGAATGTGAAAATTTCAAAATACAGTTTTATATCTTGTTGAGTCGTATTTTATTAGATTTTACTATTTCACCTTGCGAAATTAAACACACGGCAAAGTGACTGATGGTACATGTGACATTATGGTAAGCATAATACAATCCAAAAACGATGGCAACCACCGAGAGACAAACAATCCATCGTCGTTATCATGCTGGCCTGTGGTGCAAATGCCCCTTCACGTTTCGCTCAAAGGACTACAAGAAGGAGGAAACACAATGACTGGGAGATTGTTCCACAACTTCATGGAACGAAACAGTACATACATCAAAGTACCACGGTACACTAGCTAGTGTATTATTGAAGCATCATGAGAGTAAACATGATAGCGGATTTATATCTTAAAATTACATTTCCAAATAACACATTTTTAATAGAAAACAGACGACACTAACATGATAAACATGTTGTGCCGACCCTACTCAGGTGAGATAGGGGTAAGAAGAAGATAACTTTTTAAGAGTTCAAGGAGTCTACACACCTCGCCAATCTTCTTGACCGCTCTGAATATAGCTCCATAAGTTCGGGGTTAGGCGTAATTTCGTCAAGGGTTTAATAAAATACAAAGTAAAAATATTATCGTATGTTTCTTAAATTGACATATATTCATCGCTAACTTGTCTCGATGTTGCATTATAATACGCATTTATAGATAAATTCCTATTTCGCACATATATTTTCAGAGCGGTCAACAAACTTTTGGCGCAGACTGTACACATTGTTATATTCGATAAGGTTTTTGGTATTTTAATATTAACAGTTCAGCAAAGGCAAAGTAGGTTTTTTAATTTCAACATATTTTTTGTTGCGCGTAATCTTTAAACTGTGATATCTTCTAAGTTTTTCATTAAAATTATGTATAGTTGATGACAATCTTATCTACAAAAAATTCCTTATGTAATTAAAATATTTATTTGGATAATTGTTAATCAAAATTATTATCATATTAATTAAACATAATTGTCAAAATATCTTCGCAAATAATCTATATTTGTTTTATAAAAGTTACAAATGTTTACTATTGGTTATCTTTAAGAGACAGGCATATGCCACTATGAATCTTATTGTAGGCTTTTTAAAAAAATATTACTAACAACACTATGCCATTCGTACACATATACAATTATTTTTAAGGAGAAATTACAGAGTAACATTTGTTCAATTAAAATGATAAAAGAAATAAATTTTTATACATTTATTTCCTCAGTGAGAGTAATTCATTCCAAAGATTAAATAATCAGAAACGACACACGATTAATGAATATGGCAGTTTTATAGTCCGGTGAAGCTGTGAAGGCCTTGCAAGGCCAATAGCGTAGTCAGTTCAAAAAAAAAAAACGGATGCGGTGAATCACACTGTGCTGCGAACGTCGGCTCACGCCCACCTCCCCTTTATTTGACCATGTGTAGTTCTGATAATAAGTAGTTACGTAATGCAAAACCTTGAAAAGCGCTTCATCAATTTTATTCATTGAACCTGGGTGTGATTTTTTCCGTTTAAAAGTATCGTTACCATACTTTTAAAAGTTTTAGAACAAATTTTATCTAAGGTTCTCTTTATTGTTTATTAGTATTTGTTTTGATATTATTATTTTGTATGTTAAATGTGGCCATGAACTATCACACGATTGAACGATGTCATCCTTTAAACATTCACTTGTTATATATTTACATATTTGATTTGCTGTATATTTTGCGTTGTTAGTCTAGAGAAATTAATATTATATCTATTCAAGTAGCTAAAACCGTCCACTTTGAATATAAAAAAATTGCGAAAGGTTATTAGAATCCAAAAAAAATGTATCCTAGAACTATTTACGAAAAATTCCGTATCGAATGGTCATTAGTATAAAACTGTTTGCTCAATAGTTTTGGTGTCTATGGGCCCCAAAATGTATTTTTATTATGTTCGTATATACATATATGACTAGATCATTTCCTTTTAAACAAAATGCAGGCTATTAAACCAGAGTAGCACCATACATTATGTCAAATATTTGAGTTTCTGTCGGGATTACAAAGCAGCAAAATAGGGTTTATTACCCGGCGGCACATTCGCTAACGGACAACGTAATACTGTTTAATTTGCTTTGAAATGGTGAAAGGTATAAGCGGAATGAGTATTAATTTCTTTTTCACGTACTTTTCCCTTGGAACGAATGACAAAAGAAAGTGTCGTCGTTTTTGGGCGATATAGTGTGAATAGGAAACCATGGAGCTGTGATCAGGTAGAATCCTTCAGACCTGATGGAGTGTCGGTATATTATACAGAATTTTCTTACCTTAAAAAAGAACCATGCGTTACTATTACAACTCGGTCAAATATATATAAAAAATTTACTGGCGGCCATAATTCATTAACTCAAAAATCTAACTATTTAAAAATGAATAAAATAAAGAAGACAGACTTTATTTTGTTAGAATTGTTAAAGCTACGAATAAATATATACTTTATAGAATTTGGTATTGGTATGGGTAGTTTTAATTGGAATTCTATACTTCTTTAATTTTGGTATATACTAGCGGGACTGGCGGACGTTGTCTTGCCCTGATAATAAAAAGATACCTTGACAAACTATATCTAAACCTTCCTCGTGGATCTCTTTATATACTGGTGAAAACTGCATGAAAATCCGTCCAGTAGTTTTTGAGCTTATCGCGAACAGACATATAGACAGAACTGGCAGAGGACTTTGCATTATAAAATGTAGTGATAGTAAAAATAGTATTAAAATCTATCGCGTAGTTCCAAAAAATTGTGCAAAAACATGGATACAATCAAAAAAAAAAATTTTTTTTTAAACATACTACAAACACACACATATATATATATATATATACATATATAATATAGATTTATCTTTATGTTATGCAACGAGATGAAGCTATCAGTAATACTAATTATGCATGTTATCCTATCAAAAATAATGCGGACTTTTCCGCTATCAGTTTGTAAATTAGAACGACAATAAATATTCCTTGCCTTAGCCGTACCGACCAGCTCAGTGCGGTTTAGGAGGCAGCCTGCGCATTAAACTTCCTATCTATTTAACGACTTGTTACCGGCAATCTGTCACGACGATATAATCGGAATTGGTATGTACTACAAGCTTTCGCATGATAAATAACGTAATACATAATTACTATCTGGCATCATTGTAATTTTACGATATAGAAGAATTAATAATTCTTTTTTGGTTTTTGTATGTTGAAAGGTTTATTGGCACAGTTAGATCTAAAGTAAAATGTTTGGAATAAAATGTGTTAATTATAATTTATATATATATTTTTTTATATCAAAGCAGGCAAACGAACTGGTGAGTCACATGATGTTAAGTGATCACCACCGTCCATAGACACTAGCGACATCAGGGACGTCGCAAGTGCGTTGCCAACCTGTTTATGGGAGAAGGGGGAGGGGAAGGAAAGGGAAAGAAGGAAAGAGGAAGGGACGTGGGCCTCCGGCTCTTTCACAGACCGAACGAAACACAACAATGCAAGCACTGTTATTTCACGTCGGTTATCTGTGAGAGGGGTGATACTACCCCGGAGGAACCGATCCATTCATGCTGAAACCAAAAATAGCTTCAGCGGGGTTCTACCACCTACAAAATTTTTGTTACAACATTTGTAGTGATTATAATAAAAAAAAATGTTTATTTAATAGACGTAAAGAAGGCGTATACGAACGATTACTAGCGGTTCAGAAAAAAAATTGTAGCAAGGTCTTAACAGCTTCACCGGACTACGGTTCAGAAAACATCTCACTCATTCTGAAGAACAGTTATTGATACTAGTAGTCGCTTGCAATGTAGTCTGCTTTTGTATCTATATATATTACGGTTGCACCCATTATATTTGTGTAAATCTAACAATTTTGATAGCTCTCAAGTGACAGACTCTTATATCTTATATTTTTGAAACGATATTTTACCAACAAACTTATAAATTACAGCCTATAATAACAGGTCAAGGCCTCAATAGGTCGATCGCAAGTGCCATTTGAGTAAATTTCGAGAAAAACTTTCCGCTATAGAATTATTAAAAGATTTAGTAGGTAGATAACTAAAACAAAATGTAATTAATAAACAACTACAATTTATTTGAATCATAATTAGGTCATAATAACCCCCTCATCACTTTCTTTTATCGATTTTAGAGGGAGTTACGTACCTAGTCTACAATCCTGCACACATACAGTTTGAGCACTCCATCTATCTTATTCTGACGTTTAAGCTGTATTACTATAAAGGTTCAACAAAATCGGTCCAGTATTTGTTGCATAAAATAATAAACATCAATCTATACACACAAACTTTTACGTCTTTAACATGGATACTAGGAACATATTGCTTTATAATCGTGTATTATTTTTTGCAAATGTTCGTAAAGAATAATAGAAAATACGGAGTTATTTTCTCAAATGTCTACAGCTATTAGTGCCTCGAATACGTTGTATTTTTGTACTTGAGTATGTACGTCTCATATATTCATAGCGTAAAAAACACCAAAGTAGCCAAGGAGATATAAAAACACTTCACAACCAACGATAAATGCGATTAGGGAACGATCTGTAATTCTGTAACGATCGTCGTGGGATTGATATAAGCGACATCTATTGTTCGTTTGTGAAAATAAAGATATATTGTTTCTGTTGGGTTCATTTTGATTTCCCTTGAGGACGTAATAATGTTTTAAGAGCGTTCTCTTCTATTGTCTATTTTCTAATACGAATATCTGTTAGTATAACATTATTACCCGATAATCTAAGTATATTCCAATACTTCATATCGTTCGTAGATAAGTATTGATTTTTATGTTGTCCGGTGAAGCTGTTAAGACCGTGCTGGGTCAATAGCGTAGACATTTCGAAAAAAAAAGGATAACGTGAACTTGCCTCGGGCGAGCGCGGTACATTTAGTACGAAACCTTTTTAAAGTTGTAGTCCGGTGAAGCTGTAAAGGCCTTGCAAGGCCAATAGCGTAGTCAGTTCGAGAAAAAAAATATTGATTTTCGTTATACTTACTTTGTTAATAAGGTAAAGTGACTGCACTGTGTTTGATGATAAGCACAGTACAATCCAAAAATAACGGCGACCACTTAGAGATGCGCTATCCTTCCTCAGTCGTCGCTGTCATGCCTGCCTGCGTAAAAGGCCCTTCATATTACGCTTGAGGAACCTCATGGTATAAGAAGGAGGGAACACATTGTCTATGGACATAGAAAGTATTAGTTCATTGCTATATACATATAAAATATATTTTGGCTGTCATTCCACACAATATCTATAACACATAATGTTAGTTAGAATATTTCGACGGTGACTATCGATTATTTTCGTCATTCAATTGCCACCACTGTCGTTACTCTACTCTTTAGTTGCTTACAGGTCAAAGTGCAGTAGTATCCCCTACAAAAAAATAATATAAGTTGGTGTTTGCGCTGTTTATAATAGACAGAATGCTTGTTAGTTCATAGCTTCGTGGTAACTCACAATTTGATTATAACGCTAACATTTAGGGCTTGGTCTTGCTATGATAATTATTAAAAATTGAAGCATGACAAGCCGATTATGCCCTATAGTGAGTATAGTTCAATGCAAAAAGAACGACTATCATGGAAATATCAACATCCATTGCTTAGTTCCCATTGTTATGTCATTCTGTAAGTATTATAGCTGGAAAATCATTATTTGTTGTCGGAACATGACAAACCAAAAAAGTCGTTGAGAAGGGTTTTCATATAGATTGTGGTATATAATCAAGTTATTTAAAAGCGTACCGATATTGCTAAATCCAGTGTGACATTGTGGTATATAATGAAGCTATTTAAAAGCGTACCGATATTGTTAAATCCAATGTGACATGATTTTCGTGTCCCACCACGCAAGTGCTGTTATATAGTTTTTACTTTTGTTATAAACTAGCTCTTGTTGCGGTTTCGCTCGCGTTTATGTATATTTAATCTATTCTTCGTGAATAGCCCGTGTTTGGGGAAAGAGTTAAGGGGGAGGAAAGAAGGGAGGGGAGGTGGTCCTCCGCTGCTCTCACTGACCCAATGAAACGCAACAACGCAAGTACTGTTACTTCACGTCGGTTTTCTATGAGAGGGTGGTAATACCCCTGGTGACCGACCTATTCATGCTGAAAACAGTTATAGCTTCAGCGTGGCTCAACTTTTTTTTCGAAATGACTACACTATTGACCCAGCAAGGTCTTAACAGCTTTACCGGACTACAAGCGTGGCTCAACCACCTGTGTTCTTAGTATAGATAACAAATAATATTAGCATTAAACAACAAACGCGTTTGGAGTCGCGTGTAAAGCTAGTTATGATATAATATAAAACAAAGAAGTGAACTAATATAGATATGTAGATAAAAATGCAATGTAACTCTTAATTAAATATAGTGCAGTCAAGTAAAGACAATTAAGATAACGTAAACAATTTAACTGGATAATATAATACCGACATTATAAACTAGCATTTAATTAGAAAATAATTATAATTAGCAGAGAAACATTTATCAGTCACACCCAGTGCTGTTGCAGACTGTTAATTTACAATCACGCTTTCTGACTGCCGCAGCGTTAGGCGAAAGTGGTCAGGGAAATTTCACGATTTTTTTTTTTATAAATTTCTGTTGATTCAATCTAAAGGAACGAGTTTGTTTTACCCGAGTGCGCAGAAGAAATTGTATTGATTTCGGTTGTATGTTACATTTTCCATCTTTGTTACCATCTGCATATACGACTAGACGGATTTTAACTTATTGTCGTTAGATTTTATGTTAAATGGATGCGTATAGCAACTAATCTATATAATATTTAAGTATGGTGCCTGTAATAAATAGTGTAACAGGAGTAGCCAATATTCCGTGAAAAAATTCGGTTAAAATTATAGTAAGTGTTCACCTAGGTTATTGCTTATAGCTGTTTTTTTTATTTTTGTTAAAGGAAAAACTTATGGATCGCGTCACCAATGATTACCTTAATATGCTTGTGACGTATTAAGCTTGAGTCAGACTAGCAACACGTAGTTTAGCTGCTTATGTGTTATTTTGTATTTAGCTTTTGCGGGCTGCATTATGTTTTTGATTGATTAATAAACTGTATAAATGTGTATATAATTATTGCTCGGATTGCCAATTGATCAGAAAACTAGACTAACGTCAATAATTTCAATTTATAAATGATGTAATTTAAATTATTCAAACTATATTTGATTCAAAAATTCAAAAAACTCCTTCGAAACGGCTGGACTGATTTTTATGAAATTTTAAATGTATATTTGATAAGTATGAGGATAGGTCAAAAGTATATTTTATTCCTCTAGGTGACTAGGGTGTCCATATTCAGATTCTTTTTTCATTTTATTCACCATCAGAATACCTATAACCTCAAATTTTCACTAACCCAACTACTTATTTTTTTGCCATTTTAGTGTGTACGAACAATATCCAAATGATTCAACAGTCTTTCGTGTTTCAAACAAAACGAAATTATTGAAGTCGCTGGATGACAGATGGCGCTATGTCGGCTTCATAGAAATTTCCTCCACACATACGTAAGTAAGCCAACTAGGTATGTGTTTCAGTGAGTACCTGAATTTGTTTGTTTTTACATTGGAAACGTTGGGGAAAACGCTGTAATCGGGTTCTAAGTTTTTTAAGATTTCTCGAGTTCGGAGACACAATTGTATCCTGTAGGTAACCGACTTCACGCAGACGACGTTGCGCGGGTCGGCTAGTTAAGCTTATATTTATTCAAGTAATCTTAAATTTAGTGAAACACGATTTTAATATCACATTTTTTTTCCTATTAATAATGACACTTATTACGTCATGTTTTTTTAATTCTTCCCAATCTTCCCAATTTTCAGATATTTACTGCGAGTCATCAGAAGAAATGTGACCCGCATAACCAATTCCTTGAATTTGTATCAGTTTTTATCTAAATTTTGTATGTCCTTTCTTGATTGATTTTCGTGAATTAATCATTTTCTGCTTAACTTCAATTTTTTAATAATAACGTTTCGTAGAGAAGAATTCCGCCAGTGTCAAGTCGGTAATGGGAGACTCATTCTATAGGTAGTATTAATTATTTACTAAAAATTGTCATTGCTGTTAACCGATGCAATTTGTGGTGATTAATGTAATAGTTGTATTCATTCAAGTAGGGATTATCTTGGACATATAAAAAATCTACAGACACAATACTGTGAGGTATGACTCTAGGTGATCTGATCTTCAGATAGTCGTGTATACCACCGCATATTATAAACCGCAGAATAAACACATAAATCACTATATAAGACTTTGTTTGTGTAACATTAGAAAGACTAAGAGAACGGCGGCTAAAATGTTTGCATTAGGATAAGTGATGTATGGGATTAAATATCAGCCTTCTTCGCCTATCGTCTGTACATTTTCGATCAATACAGATTGCATGGCGAAACGCATAGACTACAAATGGTTAGACGTGAATCGTCAACAGTTATGGGGAACATGTTAGAAAAATATATCACAGATTTGTCATTAGTTAGAATTATGATATAACGCGGTTGAAATCGCGAGTGGATTATTTGGCTACCTATCTTTACTACCCTTATCGAGAACACCAAACATTGATAGCTTTTCTAACAACAAAATGACCTTTTTTCTCAATTAGATAAGTCACTAATTAATAAGAGACTTGAAAATAGATATTATCTCTTCAAGTGAACACTGAACTTTATCACCCACGACATTTAAATGTCAAAAAAACCATATAAATTAGTCCCCAAATATAATCAAAACTCTTTTTTACACGTAAAATATGCCCTATAATATTGTTTTGGAAAACCTAAGCACGTAGAGTTTTGGATAAAATTAAATGTAAATGGAATGTAGCCAATTAGCAATAATACGCATATAGGGTTAAAAAACGGTTCAACTTAGTGCAGGGCATAGAAAAATTAAAAGAACATTTGTTGAATTATAGATGCTGAAACTCTTTTGTTGGTTGAACTGACTATGCTATTTGTCTGAGAGATCTATATATTAATACGTGAAGCAAAATCTTTGTACCCCTTTTTAACCTATTTTCCGTGAACGGGTGAACTTGAAATTTGGCATAGTTAAAGTTTATATGGCGGAGAAGTACAGAAAGCTGTTTATTTTATATAAAATGCATTAGAAGTACATTAAATTAATTAAAATATGCACTACTCACACTACTGCTAATTTTACACAATATATAAACACATGTGAATAAAAAAGACATTTTGACAGCCGTCAATAATTACGAAGTTCAAAAAAGGTTGTGAAGGAGATTGCTATGCTCGACTGTATGTATTTTTTAACTCTTACGTTCCAATTACCATTTTTCATCGTACATTCAACAATGATATTATAACATATCACTATTATTGTAATGTTTATTATTTTTTATGGTGAACTCACTTCAAATGATGATTTAATAAAAAAATGAGCCAAATAATACTTTGTATAATCAAAATAAGGATTTTGTTCATTTGCAATTCAACCTCATGTAGCAACAAAAAAGAATTTATCTTCAAAAGCTAATGGTAGTATTAAAAACATCTTTGTCTTGGATTCACCATTTGATTGTATTGTGGATCCATTACTTTTCCAAACGATGATACTGGGCTTATCACTCTTTCTCATAATGAACAGACTACATTTAATTCGATATCATCCAGAAATACCACCCACCCATGGTGTCGTGTAAAATTAATTGAACATTGTGTCATGGGTTGCGATAAATTTCTTTATTTTCATAAAGTTATGTTTGTTTAGAATTTGAGAGCTTTACCACCTGTTTTTTGTTTCAAAGTTACAAGTAATTTCAATTTTCATTTATACATAGATTTTTTTTCATGTTTACATAATTAAATAAAATTAAAATGGCAAATAACTGAGTAGCCACGATGAGAACTTTTGATTATAGAAGTATACACTTTGACAAAAGAACCTTAATAAAGTTCATGCTTTAAAAAATCAATTAACTATGGTTGAATGTCGACCACTGGGCGCCCACACTAGTATTTATAGATTCACCGGGCTACAATGCTGCGGGTTTGCAGGTGTGACCCTTATTATCGGATGCTTTGGCATGACCAGCTCTATACGGCTTTCTGAAAACAAGTTTTATGTTAATATCCTCCCTCGTAATACTACATCTCTTTTTTTAACCAAACGGCGTGTCCATGTTATACTAACAACAATTCAAATTAACATTATATCGATACTACCCTGATCTCAAACTTTCGATCGTTACAACCATTTTTTTTTCTTCTATTCTGCAGTCTTAGTCTGCACCTTTTTTGTTTTCGATTAATTTGTTGTATACGTAAAAATTGTATCTGTGCGTAACCATTGGGTATTTTTCTTTTTTATGTATTTATTATATTTAATATATAAACTTCTTCTGTAGGTGTGTATGTCACTGAACTTCTCCTAAACGGATGGATCGATTTTGATGAAATTTTGTGTGCGTGTTCCATTGGATCCGAGAATGGTTTAGATTTACAATTGAACCTTGTAGGTGACGCTGCGGTTAGATAATAGATTTTTACCAGGGCGGGACAACGTCCGCAGGGATCATTATTATTATATAATATTTTATTTAACAATTAACTATGTTAGTACGGAATTTAATGACGTTATTGTCTTTATGGTGGTTGCATTCACGGCCCGATGGATGAACCTACTAACCGCACTCAGTCGTCATCGCGAACATTCAGAATATTATCTAAAGCGGTGTTTTCCAAACTTTTTCTTAACACGGCCCCTTTTCTATGAAGAAATATTTCACGACCCCCTAGCCGCGAACCCTCTACTCGCTACCCTCCTACCCGCGGTTCCCCTACCAGTTGCTTTTTTTTTTTCGAACTGACTATGCTTTTGAGCTAGCAAGGTCTTAACAGCTTCTTGCTTTTCTTTCATATAATTTGTTCTGTGACAAATATTCAATTTAACATATTTATTCATTCTTATAGTTAAGGTTCGGATAAATACATAAGAGTTCTCGTAAGTTTTTATTTTTTGTTTATTTAATACAATTGATTATTTCCCTTAGTTCATTTTTCTTTAAAAAAAATTCTTAAAAAATCTTTTAAAACTGTTTTTTTCTGTTGTAGCTTCCCAACCTTTTGCAAGTCCGCTATGGAACTTCGCTTTGCAACCCCCTAAAAAGGCTTCGCGACCCCCAAGTGGGTAAAAACCCTGGTCTAAAGCAGTGCGTTCAAAAGATATCAACTGAAGATAACATCATAGTAAGAGTATTACAAACCGCTATAACATAAATTAAAATAAAAACAGTAATTATTTAATTCATTTAGTTATCTCGGAGTGAGATGTGGAGCGCAGGTAAAACAAGGAAAGTTTAAGTTTCAAATGGCTAATTAAAGAAGATTACTGGCTTTTGTTATAAAAATACTAGATGAGGTTCGTATTCACTTTAAATTTTGATCAATTTTACACATAATAGTCTTCTGATAAACGAATTCATATCTAGAAGTCAAGCCAGCCGACATATATCTATTTCTGCTGCAATAGTATTTCATAAAGAATATACTCTATAACGGACTTGGTGAAATTAATTGTTTAAAAACATTTTACTTGTTTTTTTAATCATAGATATATCTTCTTCTTGTCTCACCTGAGTAGACCCAACACATGTTTGATTCCTTTTTACTGTGAACCGTGATTTGCTTTAATATTTCTGAGTGCTGAGTTCTCAGGGCTGAGTGCCTTAAACGCTCGCCTTAGTAGTCCGGTGAAGCTGTTAAGACCTTGCTAGGTCAATAGCGTAGTTAGTTCGAGAAAAAAAAAAATTAATATTTCCTACTTTATGCCAAGCTTCTTTGGGATCTCCTTGTTTATGTCAAGATCTTTAAAACCATCCACTATTACCTTGCAAGTATAGGTTGTGTTTACAACGTTATTATGTAATTAAAGTGGAGCTATTCGTTTAAAGAAATCGACTTGAAATACATAATGCTGGCTGAAGTAATTCGACCAATTTAGTAAAACGGTATATTGGTGGCGCCAATATTGCATAATTGAACAATTTCTATTGGGTCGAGTTTTCGATGTAGGAAAAATATAGTAATGAAATCATAGTAGAGTAGTCAAATGTTTTTCGTCTTCTTTTAAGTTGAAAATCTGGTGCTAAATATTGTGTTCTTAGTAGTCGTATTTGAAATCTCTCTTTAGGCATAAAGTGCGAAGTACCTTTAATTACATTATGGTTTTTATAAATGTATATGTAATTGAATTCCTTCTAAATGCGTGAATTTTGATGATTTTTTGTGTGTTCAGGTGGATTTAAGTATAGTTTAGATTCACAATTGAACTTACTAGGTGACGCTGCGATCAGATTCGAAAACTTTTAAGGTCTGGACTACATCTACGGGGCGCGCTATTATGCACAAAAATACAATACAAATCACAAAATTCGGCTGTTAAATTTCTATCATAAAGGTTAATAAGTAATAAGTAGATTCGGTCTTTCAGAAACAAAATACGATATGTATAAAAATTAGACACTTCCAGCGTTTGTTAACTCGTTGTGACAAGCATCGGTGTTTGCGAAACTAAACGGCGCGTGAACTGTATCACACGCATCGCCCTGCGACGGCGACGCGGCGGGCGCACCTCACGCCTCAGAAAGCGCGTCCGCTCTCTAACAACACCAATAACCCCTGTCAACGCAATCAGATAACACAATCCAGTTAGTGTCTACGCCTAGACTTGTGTATGTGTATTAATTAAATGCTTATTTGGAATCACTTTAGAAATTAATGTAAAATTTTCACCATCAATGTCTCTGAATTGAATGCCAAGGACTTATTATCATATAAACTAACTTACATAATAAAATATAGCCTAAAACTTAATTTATGATGTAATGGATGTAATAACTATCGTTAGCACTCGTCATACTATTGACTACATTGGGGGTGTTACTAATGACCTGAAAAGCTATTGGTCAAACATATGGCCCAATAGCATAGTATGTAGTATTTATTTTATTTTTCTTTGGTTATTTAAGCTTACCATAATGTAAAGTTGACCAATCCCAAGGAAACAAACCTTTTTCTCTGCATGAAAATAACCTCATATTATTACGGGACACGGGATTTCATTCTCATTCTCTTAAAAATTAATCAGAATACTAAGTTTTACTTCCACCGTGTTTGAACTAATTTATATACATTTAGATAGAATAAGTATATATGTGTATACTAAATACAGAGTGGTTTATGTTTTGAAAATACTAGACACGAGTTACCGTTGGTGTTTGTAGACGAAGACCGTGTCAGTAAATGTCCATGATGCATTATTTACTGTGCTGACGATGTCCAATTATATTTATATGACTCAACAGTTATAGTAAATAAAAGCAGTAGTATACTTCCTGCACGTCTGTGATATAATTTAGACTCAAGGAACGCAAAGACTTTTAGTACATAGTTAACCGATAATTAACATTGAAATATTAAAGTGCAAATTAATATGAAAATTTATATTGTTAGTTAACTAGGTGAGCCTCATCCATATTTCTTTGCTTTATGAGGATGCAGAAGAGCGAGGTGTGATAGACATCCTTTTTATGTAAGTAAATTTAAATGACAAGATATAAGTTGTACTGGTCGATTAGTTTAACCGGTGGCATGCCAATTGAATGTCCGCATAATTCCGGAATTCACGTAAATTTATTAATCCAAATTGGGAACATTAATGGTTGATGGTAAAGGAGAACGCTGCAAAAAAATCAGAACCTGATCATTGTTCTAGAGCACAATTGTAGGTGGAGAAATTTAGAACTGTGGTTGTCTCAGAGCTTGGTTAGATAAGACGTACAAATATCACAAACAAAGACACTTTCGAATTTATAAATATAAGTTATAATTAAAATAAGACTTGTCAAAATAGGGTCAGTTTATAAACCCAGGGTGGTACACTGTACACTGAACTGTTCCTTTTACCACTATATGACTCGGTAGCTATTTCTTATTAACATACTACATTTTATGCTTGTGGTTTTTTTTGACAGTTCAGCCGATATTTGTTCGTCATATACTGAAATTGGTTCAGCTGCTTCTTGGACCTTAGTTGAAGCGTTGAATAATTGCTTGTTCTTAATCACACTCTTGCCAATGAAACATTAGCGCGGGCATGGCCACTTAGTGTTAAATAGAGATATGAAGGTGATGCTTCCGCAGTTCAATTTCGAACGTGTTTGACCACTTTTACTTCTACCTTAATACAATTTAATCACAATTAAAATATGAAATTGCTTTTATTTTCGTCGAAACGCCGTGGAAATTATGCTAATTTGCTTTTATTGCTAGATAAGCAGCGATCATAGCTGCGCACTTACATACTACTATAGTGTGGTTTCTTTTTAAAGAAAAACAAAATTATTTTATACATTGAAATGTATCATATAATTCGCGAATTAATATTGCGACATTTCAAATGGGATACAAACTAAGCAAGCCATGAAAAAAAAAACATATATCTTAACGTAACTTACATTTAAAAAATGGTAGATTACAGATTTTTTTCAATCGGCTACTCGCACATAAGAATTAACTTAAGGTTTTATGTTATTCTTATTTTATTCTTAATCTGTATTTAACTTGTAATTTATTTTACGTAACCAATGTTTTGTTGTATGTTATTGCAATATAAGTGTGCAGTTACTTCGGCGATATCGAAAAGTGTAGGTATATATTTCGTGTTATTTAGTAGAATGAGAATGCGAATTATATGATAAAGGTTTTATTTAAACTACTAGCATAATCATAATAAATTACTGAGTAATATCAAAATAAATTACATATAATTTCATTGGGTTTGGGTACTCGTAGTATATAATATAAAAAGATGTGCTTTGTTAATTATAACAACCAAAACAAACCTATCAAAAATCCAAACTACCGTAGCACATTGACTACAAGTCCTTTACTTTATTAATCCAGTAATAATGCCTAAAAGAAAAGAAATCAAACAAATAAAATAATTATATTTAGCGATAAAGTAAAACAATCTAAATCCAAGTATAAAGCACGGCAGTTACCATACACTAAGTTATGAAAGAAATCGTTAGAGAATATTATACAAACATAAATAAAACCAGTTGTATTAAAATTAGGCACGAATATAATTGTACAGGATCAGATAAAATAATAGAATTTCAATATCTTTTATAACATATAACAGAAAAATGTTATATGTTTCAAAATGGTGCATTTACTACAAAATAAAGTTTAAACGACCTCGCGTTGATATCTTTTGTACTGGTACTGGAAGCGATCATAAAGATAAGCCGAATCAAATTGATGTGAATAACTTACTATACACTCTATATCACAATATATATATATCCACATTAAATATCTGCATAAAAGATTAAATTTTTGCATAAACATAAATATTACAACGACACAGTTAAACGACGCAGCGGAACAAGTTTTTTTTTTTTGCAAAAACATAAATAGCATTACCCGGACGCAAGAGTCTTCTAATGCGTACCGCATTCTAATCTAATGCAACTGCGGTATGCCGGGGCTGTAAATTATTTTATACATCTCATCAGTAACAGCTGAATCGCTTAAAGAGAGCGTTTACTTTTTTATTTTCATTTTTTTATCGTTACATAAATTTAAAAGTAATCGGTTTTACATTACTTTTACGACTAGCCGTTCTCGTCTCCTGATCCAGTTGTCGAATCTAGAAAGTGTTTACGACACAGCCGTATAAAACTGTCCGGCGTAATTTATTTACCGCACAACGCATAACGATGATCAATTTACAAGAGATTAGTGCTTTTCCGTTTACAACTTGGAAGTAAAACTGCAACAATTTTACTTATGCGATTTAGTTTCACGTACCTCCTGAGCGGAGCATTTCACCGGCGTCCGCGCACCTTCCAGTCGTAATCGCGCTTCAGCGACGCACGCGCGCGCTAACACTTCCCCTCGACAGCTGATCGCGAACTAACCGAGTGCTATCGTAAAATTAAACCAAACACATTTGTGACAGTGACATGGTTCAGTGCTATTATCGGATACTGTGACAGCCGTGACAATCGTAAGTAAATATTATTTATATATAATAAAAATATACATGAAAAAGAACTTACTTCGTTCGGTTCGTGTTTACACTCAGCAAATCATAGTGCGCACGACAAATTAGCACGCGAGCGCGTACACACAAACCCAATTCTGAATAGCAATTAACTCGCTCTCTGCGTTAATGCGTGATCTTATTTAAATCATTTAGAAATCGGAGGAGTCACTTGCGATATATAAAAAAATCCACGAATTCGACGATGCGGTGTGCCGGCGCGAGACACGTCTAAGTGCACGCGTTATGTTTGCGTTCGGAAATGTTTATTTAATTAATGGAATATTGAGAAAAATTTTTATTTGATACGATTAACACAATGAAAATTAGAGGTCGCAAATAAAACAACTTTAGTTTATTTAAATCTTATTACAGAAGACTAACTACAAGGGTTGTTTTAGGAATTAATTTTAACTTGAGGCTAAATATATAAACTATAATATATCCTTCAAGTTGCTTTTTAATTTATTATTTAGTAGTTTTTCATAAAAAAAATAATGAGTTTATTATAAACTTGAACTGAACTACGTGCTAATAATAAATGATAAGACATTTTTCGTTTAATTCTGTTTTTGCTTTATTGTAGTAACCCATGGTATATTTTATTTTTGATTTATCACTGTTTTGTCTTAGTTGATGGTTATTCATATTAAAATTACAAATATAATTTAATTAATACTCACACTACATAAATCTTATTTAAAGGCAATAAAGAACCGTAACGTTAGGGTGAATGATTACTTCGCCCTGAAATCTAAGTAGAGTAATAAGATTTTGTTTGACTACTTACCACATTTAAGATTGAAAGATTTTTTGCCAAAAACTGGGTGATGCATCCATTTCCTTCCAAATTTTAATGTATACATCCACAGTAATATTAAACACATTACTACATTTATTTTAAGTTTTATGTCAGGTATAGAATTCCTAACTGATTTTAGATATGAATTAAGTAATAACAATATTATATCATATCGCAAAAAATATAACTCATACATTAAAAAAAAAATAAAGGTGAACCAAATACAAATCAAAAGTAGTCACGAGTAAAAATATTTCAAGAAAAATTAACCTATAAAGAATAAAAATCCACACAATATCAATTAAATCTAATAACGGCGTAGTAAGAAACTTCTCACTTATAATTTATGAGCCTTCTTGTAACTGATCGATGTTTTACTTTCACGCATTCTGTTTATTTTTAGCAGAATAATTATTATATTCCTGTCGTTAAAGAAAAGGGGTGTAACTTTTATCGAAAAGTCTATAACTTGCTTTTTTATCAAAGTATGTATAACTCGTTCTTTGAAGTTCTTTGCCTTTTGAGCGTTTGAACAAAAATGATGTCAGTCAAATCTCAATATTATAATAATGGCAAATGCTCCTTTCTATATACAAGGGTATACTAAAGTTATTTACGTTTTTTTCAAACTTTTCGTTTAATTGTTGTGTTGATTAAAATTTTAAAGTTGGACGCCAATAGTAAGTTATATGGCCCGAACCTCGGAAGACATAATTGATTTAGTATTCATATATCTACTCCTTCCAATTTAAACTTTAACATGAGACTAAATGATTATATATAAATGTTTCTTGTTTAATTAACAAGGCTTCAATAACTGGCATCGCAATAATCTTCGTAAAAATCCTTTACATATATTTGCAATTAAGGTCAATTATTAGTACAATAAACAAAATTAAAAAATCCAAATCAATATCTTATAGAATTTGATGTATATCTCTTTATACTATATCCATAAATTTGAACTATGTAAACAAAGGCTAAATAATATTTTTCTTATAAAAACGTTACCCTTGTTTTTGAGTTAGCCGCAATCGACAAAAACACCGGCAACACGTATCATCAGTTTTTGTGCTCGCACTTAGAAAAATAACCGCAATTGATTTGTTATTAAAATCGATACATTTCCATACGTTTTCACTCGCGCTTCACGTTCTATATACTCTAGAGACATGCTAATGTTTCAAGTATTCCGTTTCCAATTTTTGCTTTTGAAAATGACCTCGATTATGATTTAACTAGTAACTGTCTGCGACTTCTGCCAAGTTTAATTGTAATACAAATTGTTTTTTTTTTTAAGTTTTGTTAGTGTTCAGAAAGATTTTTATAATTAGCTATATAAAAGGAGAGTGGGGTGGTTGTAATTTGACACGAGTCACTTTTCTTTTCCTTGATACGTTGTGACCTCTACATAAAAAACCAAAAAGATTGACAATCATGATTTAGATGTAAGTCATAGAGTCGTAGTTATTTCAAAGTTTTTTAAATACGTTGAGATTAATAACATGCTTGACAATAATTATCAAATGATTTAATAGTATACTCCTCCATCAAGCCCAAAAGATCAAATAGACATGGACGACGCTGGACATGTACAAAAAGCAAAGATATAGCTTAAATCTTCTCCACATAAATACTCAGGTATGCCAACTGTAATGGTTATAGGTCAAACGATGTTCAGGCTTATTGATTGAGACACACCTACACTCATTTTTACATACAGAGTTGAATTAAAAAAAAATGATAGGCATTCTTTACATACAGGCTGATTAATAGTAGAAACTTATCAATTATACAACAAAATATTAATTATTGAAATTATTTATAGTTAATTGTTATTATTAAAATACTTAGATACACATATTCTCCAAGATAAAAGAAACTTAAACTTATAGTTTCTCCTGTTTCATTGTGTAGTTTTTATATGATATAGAACATTCTTATACAATTATGTAATAAGGCGATTTTGATAGAGAACATAATTTTTTTAACATAGTAACCTGAATTGACAAACTTCGAGACGGTATCTTGGTGTCGATGATACAGCGGTGCGCACGAGTATGTCAGTGGCCCGCGCATGCGTAGTGAGAGTTTCGAATATCTCGGTCCGTAACTACATCGTATCAGGTTACTGTAAATTGAGGAAATTGTTAAGTTAATTACCAAGTATTAGAAATTATTTATATCTATTCCATTCGCCTTTAAAATTTTCACTGTGTAGAAGAGAAAGAAAAACCTAATTTAAATGTACATCAGAAATATCGATAATATTGTTTTCTAACAAAAACATTTTTAAACTGAACTAAACAATACGAAAGTTTAATAGTTGTATAAGGCTTAAAATGCAAGCTGCCGGAGATACGTCTCCGCTGGTACGGCCACATAAGTCGCAGGCTTCCAGATTATGTTGGAAATCTGATCACCACCGTCCATAGACACTAACAACACTAAGGGAGTAGCACGTGCTATGCCAGCCTGTGTTTGGGGGAGGGGGAGGGATGGGAGAGAGTGAGAGGAGATGGGGAGAGAGGGGAAGAGACATGGGCTTCTGGCGTTCTCACTGACCTAACGAAACGTAACAATGTAAACACTGTTACTTCACGTCGGTGTTTTTGGGAGAGGATGGTACTACCCCGGACGAGCCGACATTCATGCTGAAACCAGTAATAGCTTCAAAAAAGGATGCTGAAGACAGGGCAAAGTGTAGAAGGTTACGTCGAAAAGCAGACTCTGGCACCAAGTCGGAAAAACGCTAGGATGAAGAGGAAGAAGACAATCCTTAAAACGATGCATCAATATTTAAAGTAATGGGAATTGATGTGATAGTTTTCCGTAGATAGCTGGTCGCTTTTGAAACATTTTTTCTGCTTTTATAAAGTTTGACGGCAAATGACATTTTCTTCACTCTTTACTTTCGAATAGTAGGTACTAGTTTGTATCCGAAATTTAAAGTCTGTATCTCATTACAAAAGTTAGTTAAAATCACTATTTCACCCTAACCAAAGAAAATGAATTAATAAAATAAATGAATACCATGTGACCGTTTTTAAAATACATTGGCTTTATTATGTATAAAAACAAATATATACATGTCTATTCTATATATTCCACTCTCTTTTATTATTAGATGTATGTTCAATGAGATTTAAGCAGTGCGTTATCTGTTGCTTAGTTTTGAAAAAAAAAAATCAAGTATATTTTTATGAAGAGGAAGAATGTAATAGAATAGAATTAATTAATCCATCTGATATTATCTAAATTTGTCATATATTAATTATCATATTTCTTATAACATTAATTTATATTTACATTTTTCACATATTTTTACTATGGCTTCCATACTAGGCAGAGCCTGTATCTTGTTAACCAGAAAATAATTACACAGCGTGTTTTACAAAAAGTAGCACCTTAGCAGGCCTTACACATATGTAATTTATTACAACCTAAACTGTTATGTCGGTAATTTATACCTAATCACAAATATACATATGTAAATACATAAAAACGCCTACTTATATTACAATTCTCAATATATTTACATATTATGTAGCTACGATTTAAGTCTAAATATATGGTCAGCTTTATCATAGGTATATCGAACTTCTTGCGTTGGTTTCTTTTAAATAATAAATACATCGAATAAAAAATACGTTACATTTATTCATAATTTTAAATAAGAAAAGTCTTATTCCATTGAATTTATATACGTCTCCTCAATTGATAAGAGTCCATTTACGTTATCGTTTAGGTGGCAATGAAAAATATAGATAATTTAAACGTATCCGATGAAAGTGGGCGGGTTTATTTATTTTTATTCTAAGATAATCATTAGAAAGTTGGTATTAGTATTTTATCATTAGTAATAATAATCTACCGAGTGGGCTTTAGTTAATATGTATTGAGCAACATTAGTATACCAGGTGACTATTTAAAGTTTACCTGCCTTCAATAGTAGGGCGGTTCATAGTTACATTTAAATAAAATAATAATATCAAAACAAATACTCATAAACAACAAAAAGAACTTTGGTTAAAGTTTGTTCTAAAATTCTTCAAAGTATGAGAACGGTAGTTTTTAAACGTACATATATAAATCACATCTAAGATCAATGAAATACATTAAAGGGGCGCATTTCAAGGTTAATCATTACCTACCTGTTTATTGCCAGAACGCCTAATGGTTGGACAAATGGCGTATAGGCGCGGATCGAGGCGCGGGACGCGGGCAGGACTGCGCGACACAGTGTGATTCATTGCCTTCCTTATTATTACATCAGTTCGTTTTTGCGTAAATCACCTGATGTTGAGGTTATATCAGTTGTGCGTTTCTCGAGATAATTAGATAAAATATTGAGCACCTTTTTTAAATTGATTTAGAACAAAAAGCAAGTAATGAGTAATCTGTAAAAATATTGCATTTATTTAACCAGTCATACTGTATAGTACATTTTATATTCTAGCATATCGTAAATCAAAATGTACACTGGAGAGGCGAGGATAAAAAATAGCATATCTTCATCTCTGCCTACCCTAGTAGGCGACTATGTAAATATAAATAAATCTACTCAATAATAAATACTGTTAATTTATTATCTAGCTAAGCCATCTTAATTATATTGAGATATTGTATTACGATTACATTTTATTATCTTTTTTGTCGAATTAAATAACAAATAGTGTTTATTTAATTTTACTATAAAGAAAAACAATAAAATGAACTCTTTTTTGTCCATTAAACGTATTACATCGTAATTTAAGTATAAAGAATTCGAGTAAGAAGTTCGCATTATTTAAATAAACTGATCTCACGCAAGCATAATATAATGAATTTAATTATTGAGGTCTTTAACCTTGACCGCGCTGGTGTCGGAGGCGAGAGGTCAACCACACGGATTAATTAATTTTATTCTTAAATATACACGCATCATGAGGTTTATCGGTAGACTTAATTATTTTTTTTATTTTAACACTTGAAAACAATGTCACTCGATGTTAAATTAAGTAGTTTAGCTTACCTACCTTTAATGACGGAACTTAGCGACCACCTTTGCTAGGCTGCCGCAGAGGCGGTTCTCGGGAGCGAGATACAGCGGTCCCTGGCTGTCCTTACCCTGCGGCGGACGGTACACCGTGGGGTTTTAGTCCGAGCGAGTCCTACATAACCCACTCTCTCCCCCGGGAGGGTGGCGTATCTGTTAGGAGTGTCCCCACGTTAATAAAAAAAGGAAGTTGTCTAAGTTGGTAGGCATATATAACTTAAAGTTGGACTTGCGTTCAACTGCCGCTGTTGCTGAAAGAGGTGCTTGGAAATGTAATTTTTATAATTTTGAAATTACAATAAAAATCGTAAGAGTGCTGATATACATGTTTTACTGGTGTGCAGTCACCAGACATAGGCGAATAAATAGTTCATCATCGTCATCAGCCTGTAAGAGATTGACTACGGGGTCATAGGTCTCTTCCTGAAGGAAGGTATGGGCTTAATCACTACGCCAGCCCACGACGTATTGGTGATTCTAAACTCTGAGAAATCCACCGTTTTATATTTTCCTACATACGGTGGTACTACAATAATATTTCTTAGGTTAAGGTTTCTTCACCGTCACTTAATAGTGTTGCCAATTAAAATTAGTAAATGTATGCGAAATCCGAAAAAGTCGCTCATACATGTATTTATATAGGTGGTATTTTTGTAGTTGGTAGAGCCACGCTGAAGCTATTACTGGTTTCAGCATGAATGGATCGGCTCGTCCGGGGTAGCACCACCCTCTCACAGAAAACAGACGTGAGGTAATAGTGCTTGCGTTGTTGCGTTTCGTTCGGTCCGTGAGAGCGCCGGAATCCCATCTCCTTTTCCCTCCCCTCTCGTCTCCCTTCCCCTCTTTCTTTTTCTCCATTACCCTAAACACAGGCTGGCAACGCACTTGCGACTCTTCTGGGGTTGCTAGTGTCTATGGACGGCGGTGATTGTTTAACAACAGGTGACCCGCATGTTCATTTACCTCCTATATGATATAAAAAAATATATTGGGTTTCGAACCTATAGAATGGACATCGAACTGATATTCCAACCTACTTAGCCGCCACGACTGAGTAATTTTTAACATCATATATAAGCAAGCCTAATAATCGTATCTGCAGATGAATCCTTTTTTTTTTCGAATGGACTACGCTATTGACCCAGCAAGGTCTTAACAGCTTCACCGGACTAGCAGATGAATCCTTTTTACCTAACTGTACCTAGAATACATCTTTCATCACACAATAAATTAAATAATTAAAATAGAAAAAGATTTATGCTATAAATATGGGGTTTGATGTAATGTAAAAAATAAACAAAAAAATCTGTCGTCGCATCTCATAGTTAAAATGATTTATGTTGATAAAAACTTTCCCTCCTATGCATTTTGGCACATCATACCCGTCTGCGAACTTCGGTTCGAAGGTCATCGTTAATTCACATCAATGACTTTTGTCTCGTCAATTCTTTGTCGAACATGACGAGCTCAATCATAATAAAAGTCCGAATGGAATGAGTTCATTATGTTTTATAAATGACAACTTTTGTCTGCGAAGGTTTGAGTTAATTGATTTAATTTTTTTAATTAAAATTATGTGATACTTGGTCTAAATATTTCGCGAAAGATTTTGAATTTATTACTAACAGATACCTGTGTCTTTTCGACTACATATTCTCGATTAATGTGAATTCCATTTTTATTGTAATTCTGCTACTACTATTAACATCTATAATACTTACATAGATTTTAGGGTACCTCTGGTAAGCTCTGTAAAAGTGGTAGAGCCACGCTGAACTTATTATTGGTTTCAACACGAATAGGTCAGCTCGGGGTAGTACCATCCTGAAAACTGACTAGAAGTAACAGTGCTTGTATTGTTGTGTTTCGTTCGTTCAGTGAGAGCACTGGAGGCCCATCTCCCCACCTCTTTCCTCCCTTCTTCTCTCCCCTCTTCCTACTCCTTTCCCCATCCCCTTTCCCCCATTCTCCCAAAACATAAGCTAGAACTCCACTGGTATTGTTAATGTCTATGGACGGCGGTGGTCGCTTAACATCAGTTGTTGCTCACCTCTTCGTTTGCCTACTATATGATTAAAAAAATGTATTATTGCTAATCAGTTCTTGTCGAAAAAATAGCTGTTTATAGCTAAGACAATATTATAATAAATCCTGTAACGACCATTAAAATTCTCATTAAATAGCAAGAGAACACTAGTTAAGTTATTAATATGAAAAACACGTAAACGAAGACACGAGGAGAAGCTAGTTCTTTGGTGGCAAATTGAATACTTTTTTAAGGTATGAAAATTGTTACTTTCCTTATCAAGAATAGATAGAAAAAATCATGTCTTAGGTTTGTTTATTATGTATAAGGATATACAGTAATTTATGAAAAAAACAATAGTTAGCCATTTATATAAAATTAACATCATTTACGATAATATAATATTAAGTGTCACTACCATACCATTTGTAGAGATTATTTATGTACCAAACTGTATTATTAATGTTTAACATAAGTTATAATTTTCATATAAATTCCGAGAGATACAAGAATTCAAAATAATCAAAGATTCAATTAAAAGATAATATCTCCATCGCGCAATCGTGTGGTTTTTTAATCGACTCCATCGTGAAGTTAATAAATTATGGGTATTATTATATCTTAACGTGATGACATAAATAAAAAAAGACGTGTTAATTTTGTTATACACCCTTAAACAAATACCTATGACGGATAAAAACTTCGTAACGAAGAAGGAAAGGCAATAACTACGGATATAAAAAATATATATTGCAAACAAAAATAGTATAAACAATTCTACTCTTTATTATCTTATAATTCAGGTAGCTATGACAATAATTGATTTTTTAACATGGTAGAATCTTCTGAAAGATCGGAAAATGTTTGTTAAAGGTTGCAATTTTGTTTCAAAAAAATTATGGCATTATGTGCTACACCTGGATTTTTAGTTAAAATTGTGATGTGTGTTCTTTGACTAGGTTAATCTTAGAAACGGTTGAATCGATTTTGATTAAACTTTTACAGACAAATAGGGATTTTTTTGTGGTATCATTATTACGCTTTTCTAAGCCATAATGATAACATTTATTAAAAGTACTATAAAATCAAGAAAGTTTAGGGGTTTAAGTTGTAATTTTAAAATTATACTTCAAAAAAAGTTTTAATGGAATTTTCCCGCGCTTAGTGTTGAGCTTATATTACGGGATAAATGTAAATAATAAATACATAAATAAAAAGTATACAAGAAACATAGTATTGACATGATTACACGATTAATCTTTTCATGATTTTTTTTTTTAATTTAAAAATAGGGAAGCAATGCCATGAGCTTCAGCTAGTTTCATTATAACTTGATTATAATTTTATATTTATGTCAATAATGTTGAATAAAATATTTTATAACGGCTTAATGGTGGATTTTATATATGCTGAATGCCTCTTTTACAGTCAATTGTATAACTTATTTAACAACAACATTCATGAAACAGCCTTAAGAGTTTGTAATTAAGTTTTGCGTGAAATAGGTTCGAGGTTGTTTCCGACGCAAGTTTTTCAACACTATATTGTAGGTGATAGAGTCACGCTGAAGCTATTACTAGTTTCAGTATGAATGGGTCGGTTCGCTCGTAGTAGTACCACGCTCTCACAGAAAACGGACGAGAAGTGAACAGAAGCAAGATATGATACACGTTGACATTAGTGAGAGCACTATATTTCCACCAAAATTTACTAAAGCCCATAACCAATAAATGATACGCAGTGATAGCTTGACAACGACTAACTTTATTCAAAAGAATGTCACAGACAATACAATAATAGATGGCGCCACCGGTTACATTTTGTTACAAACTTAACAAGAAGTAACAGTGCTTTTGCATTATTGCGTTTTGTTCGGTTAGTAGAGTGCCGAAGGCTCACTTTCTCTTCCTCACTCCCCACTTCCTTTGCCCTTTCTCCCCTCCCCAAACACAGGATGGCAACGCACTTGCGACTCCCCTGGTCTTACTAGTGTCTATGGACGGTGGTGATCACTTAACATCAGGTGACACGGCTGTTCGTTTGCCTGCTATGACATAAAAAACTGTATTCATAGTATTTTGAAATTTATTAACCATCTTTTTTCTAATACACTTCCTATAAATTTGAGTTACGTATACTAAACTATGGTTTATATTATTTTAAATGTTGTACGTTTTTGTGCGTGGTTTTGTTTTTTTTTTTATTGCATAGTTAATTTTTTGTTCGTCTGTCTCTTTGTGCATGTATTGATTAAACATAAAAACGGCTCAATTGATTTTTATGAAGTTTATAATTAAACTGAGCAGGCTACAAAATGTATTAAAGAGACAGCTAAACACACATACACTCGAAAACTCTTACTCGCATTCTTTGCTGTCGAGAAACTAATAATTAGTACGCTTTTATGTTTCTTTCAAAGTGTTCTGTATTTTACGTTATACATAAAACTCTGGTTTCATATTGTTCTAATTCCAAGAAGTTTGTTAATTCACCGCAGGCCCAGTTAATAAGTCGTAAAGCATTGTTTGAACAGCGACAATTGTACTGCAGCGAGTGTAGGCTTTATTCCACGATAAATAACTATAACAGTAATGCGGATCAACAAGTGGTATATATTTTCTTTCTTTTAATACAACCTCAATGGCTCAAAAGTTAGTGTTAGAATATCGCATCGATTGATATAGGCAGGTTCCAATGCGAATGAACGGGAGTTAACTATGAAGAAACACATCTTGATAATACCATAGCATATTTTTTTTATGTCATAGCAGGCAAACGAAAAGACGGGTCACTTGATGTTAAATGATCACCGCCGTCCATAGACACTTGCAACACCAGGGGAGTCGCAAGTGCGTTGCCAGCCTGTGTTTGAGGAAGGAATACGGGGTAGGGGAGGAGGGATGGGGTACGGGTAGGGGAGGAGGGAAGTGCAAGGGTAAGGGAAATGGGCCTCCGGCGCTCTCAATAACCGAACGAAACGCAACAATGCAAGCACTGTTACTTTACGTCGGTTTTCTGTTTTTGTTACGTTACGTCGGTTTCTGCCGGTTTTGTGGGTCGGGTGATAGTACCGGGGTCTAGCTGACCCATTCATATTGAAACCAGCATTAGCATTTTTTTTTTTTTTGAAATGTCTACGCTATTGACCCAGCAAGGTCTTAACAGCTTCACCGGACTACGAACCAGCAATAGCTTCAGCGTGGCTCTACCACCTACTAAGGTGGAAGGGTTTATGTAAACCCGTTTGGTTAGCCACCACTCTCAGTATGAAAATCTATCGTCAAGCATATTTTGGTGTATTTTGGTTACTCAACTTAAGAGTCAGTCTCCCTCTACGTTTGCCATATTTTGCCATATATATTAATATTATAAAGCTGGAGGGTTTGTTTGTTTATTTGAACACGTTAATCTCAGGAACTACTAGTCCGATTTGAAAAATTCTTTTAGTGTTAGATATCTAGCTCATTTATCGAGGCACTCCATGGGCTATATGGAGATATATATATATATATATATCATCGCGTTAAGACTAATAGGGGGCGAAGCTCCAATGAAGAATGTTTCAAAATCGTTTTTTTTTTCCTTTTGAGAGCTACCGCTGCGTGTCTGCATTAGCCCAAAGTAACTGTTCCACGCGGTCGAAGTCATGGGCAGAAGCTAGTCTTAAATAACGTCGTCATTTAATATGAGGTGACATTGTAGTCAAAGTGTTAGAATAAATAAATACACTTACACGATAAATTATTAATATTGTGGTTAATGGAAAAACAACTTAATTGGACACGGCATTAACATATTCTGGATAAAAGAGAAATATCTATTTGAAATAGAACCATTCCGTGTTTATACGATTTAATCTGTAAATGCATTTCCCTTTAAATACGCGCCGGCTGTGGATTTACACTACATATCTGCAACCTATTTGCGGAATCCGGGATCCTGTCCCGCACACGATGTTTCCATTAGTTCCTATAGGTATTCTAAATGTATACGATTTAATATATATTTTCTTGCTTTTTATTTCTCACAACTTTGTGTTACAAATTATTGTATGTTGGACATATTAATTGTACCCGATATAATTGGTTTTTGTTTTGAATTTAGTTTTATTACCGGTTGCGGTAAACTCTATAAAAAATTGTGTATGCAATTTTCACTTTTGAAAACAAAAGAATGTTTACTCCAAGTAAAATTGACTATCTAGATACATTTATAAAATTAAAGTATCTGTTTATATTATCAATATAACAGCATTTTACTAAATGAATATAAATTGTATATAGGGCAATTATAACAAAAAAGTAATGTATAAAATTCTTGTCTGTCTGTGTGTTCATTCCGAGTAATATCTGTTGGCATTTTCACTGATAGATTATTGGGGAGTAGGTTGCTCTTATTTTGGAAAAAAACCCGCGTAAATATTATAAACCAAACAAGCAATGAAAGGACTGTACATGCACGCCACTGAACAATTTATTTTGCTAAAGTTCATGCTGATGAAGTAATCTTCAATATTTATTGTACTTTTCAAGGGCACCTTGTTATTACTTGTGCTATTCAACCTGATAATATTTTTAAATACTCATGGGATCCACTTGATATTTTTAAGCTATAGCTTGTGTTCATCTATAGATGAACTCGGCATGTGGCGTTGTTGACAAAATCCAGTTCTTTTTTTTCTATTATCTGATCAATGTTTTTATAAGTTCTCTAAAAAAATATAAACCCAAACTACCAACTATCTAGTGCCTCTCGATATTTTATTATAATTTATTTTGTATTTAGTTTTGTAATCAAGCTGTCTATCGGTTTCACTATTATGTTATACCTAACAGTATTTAGGTTAGGTAGTAGGTAGTGATAGAGATGTAATTACATAATCTGTTACAAATATTACATCCGCTTATACGAAACAGAAGGATGCATCATCAATGACGTCGTATAACTTGACTCACTTTGTAATGAGGTCGATGAGTTTGTTAAATAAGCAGTCCTTTTAAGGATTCTGTATATTACATCACATTCTCCTCAATTCAACAAGGATGTTATTGCATATGACTAACTTTAAAGTTATGCCATAGGTTTTATTAATCAGGACATCAGTAATTTTAGGACTCATATACGCATATTATTGTGACTGACTATATTTTGAGAAGCACGTGGCAAGAAATGGCTCTAGTGTGGTTAATTACTAATTAAACTTTTTTTAGAATCAAATTACCTAATAAATAAATTTTTCAATTTCAAATTATGAGATTTCATTTATTTTTCATAAACCAGGGAACTTTACATCACTATAGCATGAATACTTCTTATTTAAAAACCGCTTTCTACTTTTCAGTTCTGTTACCTACACAAGCGTATTTTTTACTTTTTTTTAACTATAATTTATTTTTACTTTCTAGTCTTTAAATGAAAATAGACTAACTTAACTTTTTGGTATATCACATGTAACAACAAGTAATCAGGATGTACTATGAATTATATCGTAATCTTATCATCTCATCTAATGCATTACCATTATATGGTAATCTAATTATGTAATTATCACTACATAAAACAAAGTACTCTGCTACATCTGTCTGTCTGTCTGTTTGCAATAAACTTAAAAACGACTGCACAGGTTTGTCGTGTGGTTTTCACCAGTGTATAAAGGGATTCATGAGAAAGGTTTAGGTACATAATTTGTCAAGGTTTTTTTTTATTATCAACAGGACAACGTCCGCCGGGTCCGCTAGTTAATTTATAAATTATAATTCGTTAATGTTAAAACTAATATTGTTGATTAATTAAATAGTAAAACTTCTAAGACAAACTTATTAAAATATTGTTTTATCATCGGTACTTGGTAAATGTGCTAAATTTCTCTGTAATTTAATGGTTTTAAGCCACAATAAAAACAACAAAATCACATTTAAATCTTGCATCAATTGAAACGCATTGAATATACGCAGGCCGGCATGACAGCGACGACCGACGAAGGATGACGTATCTCTCGGCAGTCGCCGTTGTTTTTGGATTGCACTGTGCTTACCATCAGGCACAGTGCAGTCACTTTGCCGTGCTATCATAAAAAAAAGAAATTTCACAATAGCTACGTTGAAAATAAATCACATATGATCTGTTGTTATAATATTACTTATATATGCTATTTCGACAATAAAATAATAAAAGTAGTATATCAGTACGTCTGGTTGATGTACCGCAGAAAATTATAAGTGTGCGAACCCGCATCCAAGCGAAAAAAAGTTTCTGACTTGACGTTATCGGGGACACACGGACAATGAGAATAATCAACTGCTCCTCGAGCTTAAATAACGAGCAAATCTTCCTTTACTTTTCGTAACTTTCGATTTCTTTATATCTCTTGGAAACTAGTCTGAAAGTTGCACTGGAAAAGTTTTGATCTCATAATTCAGAGGTCAGCTTAGAGATCTACTTTCAAATTTCTCTCAAGTTTTATGTGCGTCGGTGCGCCTTTGATCTCGTATTTCTTCTTGATTTTATTATTTAGTAGCCTTTAACGGCTTTGTCATCGCTACAAATATGGTGATCATGAAGATATCTAGATTATAATTCATATTTTAATCGTAAATGTTGCATTCATTAGAATAAATTTAGTTATTGAATTATTCTTGTGGAGAAAACAAATTATGAATATATGAGTATAAAGATTGATTTGTGTTCTTTTTATTTAACTAATATAATTACGTAAATTATTTCTTAAAAGGATTTGACGAATATTTATAAATTGCTAGCGATGTTTTAATTAATTTGATGTCGTGTCATAAATGTTCAAGCGATCTGGTATATATATTATACGATCAATTATTTAGTAACTTAACAATAAGAGGTCATCAAGGTCAAAAAAATTTCGTGAATCTCGCCACGCAAATAATTTCATTATTGCCACGCTTAATTTTAAGTATATGGCTAAAACATTAATTGAAATTACCATATATGCATTGAAGGAAATATTTCCTTCACATTCAATGTTAAATATAATTTATAAATTTAACTAGATAAGTATTTACACCATATTAGTCCCGATAGCCTCACAAATAGCTTTTAAATAATGTTTAAAAAATAACAATGGCTACTGTAAGTTATCTTTTTGAGATAGATATGTATCATAGCTAACTATTCTATAGATCCTTTTAAAATATATAATTCCGTAGCATATAATTTTAATTAGAAGTAACTCAAAGTAACATCTAACCTGTTATATTAATTTAAACTCTACTATTACATTTAAAGTTCTATTTAATGTCAATGGAGCAAAATATCTGAATATCTTGAACAGTTGATCTCATAAATTAGTAGTTTACTGGGCTTTAGACATCACTAGAATATATATATGAATGACCATGTGTCACAACTAACGCGAAAATAAGCATAATTCGCGCACCACAAAAGGCGCTTATTATTCTAAAGTGGTCTCACGTATTGTCTTATGGAGGATCGTGATTGCATACTTACTCGTTCTCTTAAAATGTACAGATTTGGATTGAGGTATTTTATATGGACTGAGAATATTATTTTTTACTTTATTCTACTAATTTATGAATAATATTTGTATTTAGTTTTTATAAGTTTTAGCATTTGACCACAATCTTAACTGATGTCGAATGAAGACTTGATCTAAAATGATAAGCACGCCAAACTTAAGGGGGACTGGCTCTGAAGTCTAAAGATATATTATAAATTTGAGGCTGGTAGCCAGCCAGGCGGACTTAGAAAAAACCCTACCACCATGCTAATGGCTTCATTGATATTTTTCTTCACGGAAAGTTCGGACTCAGTTGCAAGGATTCGGATCTACGTCCATCGACGCTGTATCTGACCACGTTATCAAAAGAGCCATCATCGGAATTAAAATGTAGTATTAGATCATTTAATTACAAGAATACTAATCAGCTTTATTTGTGTAATATTGTAAAATAGAGTTTGTTCGCGGTTTCGGTCGCGTTAATGTAGATTTGAGTAATCCCTCGGGAATAATCTATTTTCCAGGATAAAAGGTATTCTACCGCCTTTTCTTTATTTTTTTAACGTATTGTTTGAAAGTGCAATAAACAAACAAAGAAGTTCATGTTCGCTTTTATAATATTAGTTAGTATAATAAATAGTTTAATTAACAAATATTGCATGAAAATATGTACTATAAAAATTTGAACAAAATGCATTACCATTTAATTAAGAAATGAGTCATAATAGTATATATATTTTTGTATCTCATTAAATATCTTTACATTATATTTAGTTGATTTTATACACTATTATTATTTTTCCATGAAAGAAAGGGAGACTGTTACCCCACAGTTGTACTGAGTACTGACCAGTAGAATATGCGAACAATTTGGCTAGAATTATCTGCAAATTGTCTAAGAAATTTTGTACAGTCATCGATTATATATGATTTACTAGCTTTTTGTGCGGATCTCAACTTTCTATTATCAATTATCTATTTGCTGGCAGATTATTTATGTGTTAGTATTTAATTGATAAATAACTAAATTTATTTACTTTTTCGATTTATGTTTTGTACTTTGTTTCCAAAAAAATGTTATTACTTATCTAAATTAATCGTTGATTGATCGTTTTAGTTTCAAGAACGCAATATTTCGTGTGATTTTATTGGTCTCGCTTTTAATATTATTTCATTATAAATAATATTGTAAATGTGAAAGTGAAGTTGTTTGTTTGTTATGCTATTAAAAACTTAACTTTTCAACCGATCATTATTAATTTTTTTTTATGTCACATAGTAGGCAAATGAACATGTGGGTCACCTGTTGTTAAGCGATCACCGCCGTCCATAGACACTAGCAACGTCAGAGGAGTCGCAAGTGCGATGCCAGCCTGTGTTTGTGGGAATGGAGAGAAAGGGGGAGGGGAAGGAAGAGGAGAAGGAAGGGGAGAGGAGATGGGTCTCCGGCGCTCTCACTGACCGAACGAAACGCAACAATGTAAGCACTGTTACTTCACGTCGGTTTTCTGTGAGAGGGTGGTGCTACCCCGGACGAGCCGACCCATTCAGGCTGAAACCAATAATAGCTTCAGCTAGGTTCTACCACTACTAAATTTTGCACACACGTAGTCAGGAGTACAAAAAAGAACATGTTGAAAGGTACCCTATGCTTTTGTGAATGTAATTAATCAAAGGATATTCAGAAAAAAATATAGATACTAATCCAAAGGGAACATCCAAATCTACATAACAGGATCAAAGCTGCGGCCAAAACTACTACATAATAAAGACTACACATGTTATGGTTTTTAATTTAACCAGTGGGCTCGGCAGACGATGTTCAGTTTTGATAAAAAAAATTAAAATCAGACGGCAGCGCCACCTATCGCGTCCTATTATAAATCTAAACCATTCTTGAAATTTCTTTGATTGAATTGATTCTTGACCTGAAAACACACGAGAAATATCATCAAAATGGGTCATATCATCAAATTGAATTGATTCGTGACCTGAAAACACACGAGAAATATCATCAAAATGGGTCCAGCCGTTCAGGAGTTCAATTACATACGCACGTACAGAAGAATTATATAAACACTATAATTATATAACACTAGCAGTCACCTGTGACTTTGTAAATGGTAATTGGATTAATGGTTAATGGAATTGGAATATGAAAATAAGGAAGAACTAATCTTATTACTTCTGAAAATCTGTGCAACAAATTAACAAGGTAGGCTGATAAAAATCATGTTATTTTTACCTACTTAGCTTAATATAATCGGCCAGGCGTCAGCTTTTAATTTTCTACGAAACAAATAAAAAAAATCACTTTCACAATCGTCGTAAATTTCCTTATTCCGTCTACTTTCTTCAAAGATTCCGAGATTAAATAATGGGTAAGTTTAAATATAATTAGAAAGCGTAACTTCTTTCAATGTTTCTTGCGTAATTACTTGTGTAATTAAAACATATTTTTTTATTATCTAACTCTAAAGCTCAACGAAGCGTGACACTTTCTTTTTGGAGACAATACGAATATAATTACTCGGAGCTGGTGAAGCTGACGACGGTAATTTGCGTTTTCTCGCGAAATGTTCGTAAATGTGTCATAGAGTGGCGAGTGCAAATGTCTATAAGACCGAGACTCTATATCGGTAGTTAAGCGATTTAATGTTTTGCGGTGTTTTGTTTAAAGTCGAAAAACGTATTCTGATTTATTAGGTTAAGATAAAAAAATAACAAGATATAAAAAACAGTGTTTGTATCAGTTTATATACGGGGAGAAAAAGAAACTTACTTGGCTCATATGTAATAATTAGTTTTGGTGCGATAATTGCTCACGACGGACGCCGTGTCCATGACGTAAGTTTGAGTGTCTGCAGTTGAATCGCAGTTTTCAATGAAGGAAAGCAATGAAATATAACAAGATAATAAGAATTTGTGTTATTTCCGCTAACTCCCTCACTTCATTCCAAATTCTTCCCCCGAGTACCTGTAGATTGATATGTTTGGACAGTCGCACTTAAGAGCCTGTTTCATTTAGGTTTTAACGTGTTACCATCAGGCTCAAACCATAAACCTGCTTATAAAAATAGATACGATTTTTCTATCACAAGAGTGTGATCAAGATTTACGCTTTTAAATTTGTGTCATATTTTTATTTTATCTGTCATAGTATAATATATTATGTATAAAATTAAAAAGAACGGAAATTGGATTAAACTAGCTGTCGCTTGTTCCTTTCACCACGCATAATTCTATATACTGCATCTTTTTCTATATCTCAGGGTACATATTATCAAGCTGTGTTGCGATACTTTTAGAATTTTATTAGTAAAAATGTAATACCACTCATTATAGGTAGAAGGTGTATAGGCTTTTGTATATAGTAAACATTATTTGAACCTGTTATACGATGTTTCAGGCATATCTCGTTAGTTACAAATCGCTCTGCCCAATTAGTGTGTTCGCTACCTTAATGAGTGTCACGTACAGTTATACAAAGTGCGCACGCGCCACTGTTTGCGCTGAAGATTGTACACTCCTTGCCTATAACAAAAAAAAAACTATTATGTTGAAATTGAAGCAGAACTATTGTCAAACAAATATAAGTTATTTTTATTTCACCTAAATATAACTTTTTTTTTTCTCGAACTGACTACGCTATTGGCTCAGCAAGTTCTTAACAGCTTCTTCACCGGACTACTAAGGCGAGCACTTAGGGCACCCTGCCAATTTTATTTGACAACTAGCTCAAGGGTGCACGGCACACCTCAGTTTGGGCTGTTGCCTGATACGTGTAATTTGCGACCTATCTGATGTAGTACTGCTATTACGTTTTATTTAGGTTATTGACTTTTGAACTCTTGAATAAATTGAAGTAGGTATTATTAGTATTTGCTTGACGTACTATCGTTGCGTTTGCATGCTAATTTTTGCACATCTTTGTTCATTCTTTTAAAATAATCAAATAAAAACGTCCGATAAGTGTATTTGTCTCGAGCATATTTGTATACACTTTATTTAATGGTCAAATATATTTCTGCAACTAGTTTTAGATAAACCGTTTCATATTTTTTATTCGCTTTTCTGTAAATTATATCTTTATGATGAGATAATTATCACATTTTTCCCTGCGGGGAATATGAAACAGACGTATTATTTTAATATAGAGACAACGAAATTAGGTTCTGTTTAACGTATTTAAAAACTGTTATTGGATGTGGGATGGTTAGGATTATATGTATCTTTCTCGTATTTATATGCCTATTTTGAATTGTACGTTTAACTAAAATTCCTTTTGATGTTCAGATATGATATGACAAAACTGGAACTCGATAAGAATACTTAGAGAACTAGTTTTAATTTGCTTGAATACAGGGATAGGAACTTTGTCGTAGTTTTTCATTAGCATCGAAAATTGATAGTTGACCAAATGACCCGCAGTTTTAATTGACATTATGATCGTGATTGTAGTTGGTAAAGCCACGCTGAAGCTATTACTGGTTTCAGCATGAATGAGTCGGCTCGTCCAGGGTAGTATCACCCTCTCAGAAAACTGACGTGAAGTAACAGTGATTGCATTGTTGCGTTTTGTTCGGTCAGTGAGAGTGCTGGAGCCCCTTATCCCCTGCTCTCCCCGCTCCTATAACCCCTCTCCCTTTCTCTCCATTCCCCCAAACACAGGCTGGCAACGCACTTGCAACTCCTCTGGGGTTGCTAGTATCTATGAACGGCGGTGATCGCTTAATGACAGGTGACCCGCATGTTCATTTGCCTCTTATATGATATAAAAAAATGCCAAAGACGTAAGGACAATATAATTTTTTGTTTATTGTTCCAGGGTTAGTGTGTAGCCGTGTAGCTGCACGTGCGGTGATGCGCCCCGAGCGCCCGCGATCGACACATGCATGCCGCCCGCGCATCCGGTAAGTCAGCGCTTCTCAAACTATTGCGATTATTATGCGAAAAATATTCATAAAAAAAGAGTAAATTAGTCGTAACAAAAGGCCTCGACCTATGAAATCTTGAAATTAAAATACATTTGGACCAATAACATAATAAAATTAAATTAAGATTTTTCCAGTTTGTAAGTATAACCAAAAGGACGTAAGCTAATTAACATTACAACCAATCGTAATTCAAAGGCCCTCTTCATATTTCTATTGAAAGAACAGCAAATAGGAAATAATGTGACGTTAAAAATTTTTAATAAAATAAAAAATAGCAAACATTATAAGTAATAATATGATGGAATCTCTCCACCGCCTCCTTTGCTAGCATAATCGCCTCACAATATGAGACGACGGAGATACAGTTATACATGACGTAAGGTGTGCATGATAAATATTGAAATTTTAGTAATGTGATATTAAAAAAAAAAAAAACGCTTTGTTAGATTATTTTAAAACAAAAAAATATAGAGGTATTCTTTATCCAAATTTCAACAAGGTTGAGAACACATCAGTTTAAGAATATGCCGGTTCGAGAAATTACCATACGCAGCCAGTGTCTCGTGACTTTATGATCGATGCTATTTTATCGTCTATTAACCAGTAATATATAGAGACACCTGGAATTAACCCCTTTTGCATACGGAAAAGCAATTATTTTATTTTGTAATGAAAATTATGTATTACAACGTTTAAGGGCGTAAAACCTCAATCTACATCAAAAGCTTCCATTTGTTAATATTTTCAGTCATCAATTATATAAATTATATCAAACGCGTCTGTATACCTCTTGATATATTAAATGCTAGTTTATACTCGTGGTTTCGCTTACGATAATACGTACGATAACAATAATACATATTTTACTTATGCCTTGGACGTGTATGTCAATTCTATGCCAATTCCATGACCATCGGATGAGTTGTTACTGCGTAAAAGTGTAATAAGTACACTCACATTGGTATTTATAATACTATTAAGATTACCTTAATAGTTCTTCATTTTTATGACACAAGACGAGTCGTTCCATATTGACTCTATATATCATCAAAGATAATAAACATTTGTGAAAACCATTGAGTCACTAATATGTTACAAATATGCATCATCGAATAAGATGCGACAATGTATTTTGAGTATCATTTACCAGTTGTAATGGCAGTTTTATCCTGGTTAACTTTGTACGCGATGCCCGTATCAGCAGTCGCTAGGTGTCGCCCTACTATTTCTTCGTTCTTGCTTGACGTACTATCTAACTTGCAATTTGTATGGTAATTTCCTTTGTTCTTAAGAATGATTCAGTCATCGTAGTGATAATATCTTCTTCAACGAGTAAACCATATGACGTAAAAAATGTAAATTACAGAGATTATCACATTCAATTAAAAGTCTCTTGAACTTTATATTACGTTGACACATTAATTGTAAATATTCAACTTTTGATCGAGGTTTCGCTTGCGTTAATGTGGATTTGATTTATCCCTCAGAAACAGTATATGTTTCTGTATAGAAAGTACCTTATGCACCCGTCTGTACCCGTAATGACGTGTATGTCATTTAATAATTCCGTATCAATTTTGACTTCGCCATATCGCAACGGTAAATAAATGTATTGTTTGATTAATTACTTTAACGGTAAAGTATATTAATAACTTGGAGTCGCTCGCGATTTCTCCGGCTTTTGTATCTTTATAATTGATGTCACCTGGAATTATCTTCGAGTAATTCAAACGGTTTACCTAGCGAAAGCTGGGACTGCTCATAGATTACAAGATTTTTACCAAATCTTATTTGATACTTATCATTGTGTTCATGTTATTCTGATGTATAAGCTATGTTACCTAAAAGTTTGTTTACTGATCATCCCGATAAAATAACGGCAGCGAATGATCAGTATCCGTACGTTGCTTTAAACAGCGTGTGTGCGCCCACATCCACGTAGCCACAGATCGTGACGCCGTGGTCTCGGGGTAAATTTCATTCCTGTACACTTGCCGCGCCCCCTCTCAGCAGCGCCTTAAGCCTAGGTCAGTTCCCTCGGCATAGAACCCTTGAGTACGCTGCTTGCGCGATACAGTGACACTGAAAAATCTCAGTGAACATAGCACAGTTCACCCCAACATACGTCTACATATACACAAGTATGAACACATATGGCGAGTAGGTTTTTATTTTCGCCCTTATTCGAACCGAGTTAACTTAGTTTAGCTTAGCTATCAGGTACGAAATACATGTATGAGTTTATGAGGTACAAATGCTTGGCACACATTTATATCTCACTAATTCCTATATATTCGAATAGTCAACTTAGTTGAATTCGCGATGGTGTGTCGTGCACTCTTAAAGAGGGCTGTCAAATAAAATCGGCTGAGTACCTTAAGCGCTCGTCTTAGTAGTCCGGTGAAGATATAAAAGCACGTCAGGTCAATAGCGTAGTCAGTCAAATAAAAAAAGTTCGGTTAAAGTTTTTCCGTGAAAAAGTAATAAACATCAATCCACTCTCACAAAATTTCTCGTGTAACATATCAATAGGATGTTTCGTATAAATATTGTATTTACATTTAATAGTATATGTCAACAATTTACGGATGTGATCTCTTCCCGGAGTGAAATACAAATACTTCAGGTCACAATAACTCTTGAATGCCACACAAATTGGATTGGGGTAAAAACTAGGTTAGTTACATAGAAACTTATAGGGTTAACACGGCTTTTGCTAAATAAATAAATAAATATTATTTTGGAATTCAAATATATAATACAAGTTTAAATACAATTCCGGCTTAATTAGTTTGCTATCAAGACATTGTTCTGTAGGATAATACATATATACTTAAAATAGTGACTGTGTAAAATTATAACCGACTAGCTGACTCGTGCCCACTTAGTTGGGCGGTAAACATTCTTAATTGTGATGAAATTTTGAGTGTGATTTGGTTAGTACTGAGTGCTATGATTTATTTTAATTGAAAAAAGAGAAAAGTCTTTTGTTTAAAACACTTCACATAATAAATTTACTTATTTTGATAAGTATTTATAATTGTTGATAATATGATGAATAAACATCACTCAACGACTTATTTTTTTTTAAATATGAAGAACTAGTTTTTGTGACTTAAATATAAAAATTAGACATATGCTGTCGATGACTTTTTTGTAGGTATTATCAAGCTCTACAACTTTTCTCTAAAACTTAATCATATATCTGTCATCGTTAACGCAGCGTTCGTAAGAAACGTTTTCATTGGACCATTTTTTCTCTGACTTACTTTGTAAATCCAACTACCACCAAAAATTCTTTTCATTTTTGGGTTAATTTATATATTATGACACAAAAATGTAACTTTCTATTAGTAAAAGAATATTCACAATCGATTTAGTAGATCCAGATGCTACCCCCTACAACCTCACAAACTACCTCTTTATAATATTAGTATAGAAGTGTAGATATAGGTGATTTTTGTATATCTACTATAGTTTTCCCTGAGATTCAAAACCTTCGCTTTTCATTAGTCTATCCCAATAATTTACTTATAATAGTTTTTAAGATGCCTTCGCACCAATAGATGGCGCTATATAATATATTGGTACAGCTGTATCGCGATGACAAAAGGAACGTCACATATTAATCATTTTATCGGTTTTTTTTTATACTTTCAGATTTTTACATCGCATTCGCTGAAGGGTTTCTGTAGCTTGGTGATAAGGGTTTTCATCACCCATTCGATATCATTAGATCGTCATAAAAGTCGTGTCCAAAAAATATCGACCTCAATCAAAATTCATTTGATGATTCTATACGCCCTAGCAGTAATATTAAGCATTAGAAATTGACATAACACCACATAATTATATAATTTAGTTTATGTGCGAACCCTAAATTCGATCGATCGAATGTTCAGATGAAAAAGTGGCGAGTGCCGAGATGTACAAGTCCGTCTGATTGGAATCCAGTATCGAGGGGCGATTAATTGCTTTCCTATGTATGCTTACTCATTTGTATGTACATATATATCTGTACATTTGATTACTGTTCTCATTAATTGTCTGTCTGTACGCCTCAAGGAGGTTCTATCTCTCACAGATCGGTTTTATTTCTACAGGCTTCATTGCGATTTAATTGTTCTGCGGTTTTGTTTGAATGCTTTTTAGCAATCATTTTTGTCTATGCCTTTAAGTAGAATGTAAACTCTTTATGACGTCGTTCTTTATAAAGAAAATACTTTTATAACGTAGAAATTAGTTTAATTTAGTTTATTTACCACAAAACAATTCAACTGTTCTCTGCTTTTCGTAAAACGCAAACTCTTGAAATGGAAAAATACTTGGTCCTTTGAATTTCGCAATAAAAAGTTTACACTGTAACTAGCTTTTGCTTGTGGCTTCGCTCGCATAATTTATTATTCTAGCTAAAGGTTAATTCCAAATTGTGTAATTAAAGTATGAAAGCGTAACAAACAAACTTACATTCGTATTTACACATTAGTAAATATATCTAACTCCACAATCAATAACTAAGACTATTATATAGATAAAACTTACTTTAACACTGAAGATTTATTATTTTCCTAGATTTTCCTCGCGGCTTCGTTCCTTTAAATGTAGATTTGATCCATCTCTGTACAAAATCTCATGTTGATGAATTGAATAATTAAGGCATGAAAACATAACAAACAGACGAACTTATATCAGCCTCTATAATATTAAAAGTGATATAACTTTCTTTCATTAATATATTGTTAGACTAAAATTTTACTAAACCTTTCAAGGAGGATTAATGTCACAAAGTGCCCATTGATTTTTAATTAAGTATATATTTGTATATTTTCGTATATAGATATAGATCTGACAATGTTTATACTGAATAAAAATAGTGTTTTGTCCAAAATAAATACTATTCCACTGAAAATACGTTCTCGTTCGGACGAAAGCAATTAGTGAGCACAAAATTTTTTTACGTAATTTATTTTTAGTCTCCATAGATATTAAAATTGAATAGGTTCAGTTGTTCAAAAACCGCAAATTACTTGGGAACTTTTTTGTTATAATTATTTACGCGTCGTTCCCATTTCATATTCCCAGACGTAATGGAAGTAATAAAGCCCGCTTTAAACTTTCAACGTATTACGGGGTTATTACCCTAATTGTCCAAACAAAAACACTTTCACAATATTAATATTTATGAATATGAAGAACACACAAACATTTTGCACTCGCACCGGCGCGGTGACCCCTTGACATAATTTGTTCTGAGTGCAATTACGATTGTGTGTTGATTTATCAAATCGGTGTCAAAAGATTGAATATTGTTTGAATTATTTTCTTCTATCCTAAAAGCATAGTCTGTTTGAGTGGCTACCATGCTCGAGTTGAAAATCTGTCGCTAAGTATTTGTTGATTTGTTCAGGCAGCTGTACTTTTGAGCTATTTCACTTCTATGATTAAAGTATTTACCATTTCAAGTCACATCCTCATATAACATTAAACTGTGTTCAAGCATGAATTAGTTTTTTTTTATATCATAGGAGGCAAACGAACAGGCGGGTCATCTGATATTAAGTGATCGCCGCCATCCTTAGACATTAGCAACACCAGGGGAGTCGCATGTGCGTTGCCCGCCTGACTTTGGAGGAAAGGAAAGGATAATGGTTTGGGAGGAATGGTGAGAGGAGGGAGGAGGGTAGGTAGGTATCCGGCACTCTCACTGACCCAACGAAACGCAACAATCGGTTACTTCGGCCGACCCATTCATGCTGAAACCAGTAATAGCTCTAGCGTGGCTCTAGTAGTTGGAGAGTAGTCCAAATTATTTTTCAAATGTTATATAAGTAAAAATCGGAAACGACCGGTCACTTGCCCGTCACTCGTACTTTGACGCGCTCACTTACGGATTCACTCTTTGATAAGTATACTTGCGAGGCACGAGCATCGGTTTCGACATTTGAAATGTACATTAATTGGGAAGTTAGTCCTTTCTTAATATCGGCAATGGCGGCGGAGAAGACTTATCAGATAAGTGAGCCTTTACCCGATCATAGAGGTATTATATGATCATTCCTTTGGCATTTATTTCAAAAATCTATCAATCTCCAGCCATTTTAAATACAGTCGCCACGGTTAGGTACTAGAAAATGGGTATATCGCTATTATAAAGTAATATACTTTGCATTAACGTTAAAGAGGTATCTTTCCCAGCCAATTTAAATATAGTCCACTGCTTAGGTTGAATTCTCCAGTCTGTGTGGGTACGATGATTACCACCCAAAATAAGACTATGGTGAAATCTTAGATTGCTGAAAATTGAAGCGTGGATTATTTTAATAAAATCTATAAATATTTTACTAAACATTATTTACCATTTAAGGGTTTTAATAAACTCTCTAAATAGTGAATACGTAAAGCAGCTTTAGTAGGATTTTACCAAAATTTACTGGGACGGAGAAGATAGCGCTTTGCAATCGTGATAAACATTGGTGCCTATCGTCCGGTTTAAGTATACACTGACCTCACGAGTGTGGTGGGTATTTCTCAAAAGCAAACCAATGGTACAAATGGCATACACAGTTATTTACAATAAATATTACTATAAAATTCAGCAACATCATTAATCTAAATTTTATATGAATTAATCACAACGAACGGTTGAGCATGACAAAGCAGATAACTGAAGCGCAACATGAATAAGATAAAGCTTAAACGAGTCAGCATTATAATAAAGAAAATTACATACTAATCTATAAACAAGCACTTCTTTTGTGATTTTTAATTGAAGTCTCATAAACAGAGTGCCAAAATTTATATATATGAGTGATTTTTGGTGTATAGAAAGTTGACATAATAATTTTTTTATAGAGATTTTCATGGTATCTATAGTACGGTGTAGGAAATCTTCTGTATTATTTAAGGTATTCTATGATGGTCGTTATGTAAACATTGAACTATTTACAACATATTTATATATAACATGTACTATAGCATTTTATTACAAATTTTTGGGGTGTAAGGGGTGTCGAGTAACATCTTAAGACTTGACACACCCAAGCCAACCTCACCTGCACGTGGTGCACCCTGCTGATCAACAAACGAGGCACTGGCGATAGCGGGTTGGTAGGGTTTTACAGCCCGACTGGGTCGCAACCACCATGTACATGGCGAAAAAGCCCGTCATAGTGACTCGCTTCTGCGCGTCGCGTTTCGGAATCAGCCTTTGCATATCCAGTACCGGGTGACTTTCGTCATTATGGCCGGCATGACAGCGGCGACTGACGATGGATAATCTGTCTCTCGGTGGTCGCCACTGTTTTTGGATTGTACTATGCTTACCATCAGGCATAGTGCAGTTACTTTGTCGGGCTTCAATAAAAAAAAAAAAAGGTTAATACAACAACAAACAGATAATATTAATTGATTACCAAATCAACTTTTTAAAATTAATGACTGGTTTTCATTTCAGAATTATTATTATTACGGGCCTGCATCATGTAATACGACAAAATCCATAATTAAAATAAATAAATCGCTATAAAATACTTTTTCATATGAATGAATGTACGGAATGGCCAACAGATCAGAGATTAACATATAAATTCCAAAAATATACATGTAGTATTTAGTGTACCACACAAACTGAAATAAGATAATAAAGAATGGAAACCTAAAGAAAGGTAATGTACAAGGGAAGTAAAACTGAGGTTTCTGTCTAACTCCATAGAGACAAAGCATGATAATATGAGAAAATGATAATGACTAGAAAATATTCAACAAGGTTACAAAATGGGATTAGCGTCAAGCCTTGTACGTTCCTATAGCGCAGACACTAAGATAAAAAAGTTGTATAGTTAGGTACCGGCGCGCTGTGTGAATCGACCGCATGAATATGATATCAGGTTGTCCACACGAGAGAGTTCATTATCCACAAAATAAATATTAATTAGGTGGCCTTACACGGACACGTTAAATTAATTCGGTGTGATTGTGTTTTTAATTATTAACATTGTGTTATGTACTTTTTGGATTTTTAATAAGTTCATTTACTTCGTTAAGTTAATATTTATATTTATAAAAAATATTTAAATGTGATAAAACAATAAATGTAACTGTATCTTAATTAACATTTTATGAATTTGAAAACCGAAGCCAACAAACGATAATTAAAGAAAATTCGTGGGAAATTATGTAAGTCTGTGTAAAATTAAAACAATCGTGTAAAAGGTGATGCATCCAATTTGTTAATTCTGAAATAAAAACTAACTCACGGCAATAAAGGTATTCGTCTTTATATGTTTTGTTTAATTCGCCATTATGTATTTATTTTGCTGGACCGAGAACGGATTGAGACTGGAGTGAGATCGAACCAGGAACAGCATAGGCCTAATCGTTTTTGTATGACGATAACTTATAATAACATGAAGTCGCTTTAGCTTCAAATAATTTTGCAAGTGTAACTTTTTTGCGAAGCATCTCAATTTCGCAGTTTGAATTGCTTTTTATCGAACGATGTATAGCATAAACAAATAAACGAAACAAGCTTTTATTTATTTATTTGAAAGGACACTGATTAATGCTAAGAAAAATTATAATGATATTAAAGGTGGAAATGAAGTTACAGCGTCATTTTAATCACTCATGTAACATAATGTTGCTGAGATCTTGTGTAATTGTTATTTCGAAAAAGTGAAGGGGTTTGATAATAATAACGTGAATTCTGAGATGTCATGAAAACTACTTGGAAAATTCTAACAAGGAGGCCACAATTTTGTCAGAATACCGAGTCAATTTATAAAACATAATTCACCATTTAATAATAGCAATGATACATTTTCAATTATGAGGAGTGACAGTTGCAGTACAAAAAAGCTAATTATTTGTATCGTTTCCAACAGCTCTTTAAATGCGATTACTGCAAGCATTCTGAAATATGTATAATTTGCATTTGGTGAGCGCGAGCATTGGAGTGCAATCTACGAAATAACTCATCTCAATTGTTTCCATTATTGTTAGTTGCGTCCTATATTTTGAATATTTTATTGATGTGTCTCAAGTGTATATGAGAATACATATCGATGTATGTAAATGCATAGTTTCATTTTTGTATACGTTTCTTCTTATAATATTTACAAAGAAAGAGTATAAAATAAGAATACATAATAGGTAAAACAGCAGAAGCTCGCTTTTTGAAATATTGCTTATATATTTTTATGTCTATTTCAGAGTCACAATTCAGCCAAATATAATATCACCTCATACAATAAATTCCTTCAAACGACTTAGGCTACAAATCATGCTGAATATATGATGGCATGGTGATATACACGTGCTGGTTCAGTGGTGTGATCGGTGGAATATCAATTCGATGTCCACAAGTTCGAACCACGATATGTACTCATTTTTCGGAATTCGCGTACATTTATTAATATAAATTAGTGTCGCTATAGCCTGAGGGTGAAGGAATATATAGTGAGAACATTTGATCCCGAGAAATGTTTTTTTAATATCACCATTTGTGGAAAAATATAGAACCGTAAATTACTCCGAGTTTGAAATCTTCTCGGTATAAATTTATATTAATATAATAAGAAGGTAAATCTAACGTGTATGGTTTTTTCGGTTTTCGTGAAAAAAATTTTTGCTGGTGTCTAGAAATAAGTAATAGAATACATTTCAATCATTTTTAGAAATGTCTGTCTGTCTGTCTGTTTGTGTGTCCACGCATCACTGCTAAAGTACTGAACTCACAATAAAACTTCAGCAAGAAAATCATAAATCATATCCCCAGAAGTCACATTTTTTTTTGTTTTATCAAATTCGGTACACTCTATCAAAAGTTATTGTAATTTGAATGACGACCAATTAAGAATGTTTCAATATGCTTTTTTTTTTCTGAGAGCTTCCGCTGTGTGTTAGCGTTAGCCTAAAGTAATTATTCCAAGCGAAAGAAGTCGCGGGCAGAAGCTAGTATAGAATATTATGCTCAAATTGCCTGAAGGAAATTTATAAAATGCACTGCCTGTTTCCAACTAAACATCATTATAATATGTTGCCGGACCGGTTTAGTGTAGTAAACTGATTTTATATACCCATGAGTTGAAAGATTAGATCGAGTTACCATCTAATTTTAATGCCATTCTTTCTTTATAAACTTTATTTAGTGTCGGATAGGGCAATAAGCTTATGGTTATAATCCTGAACTTAAAGAACGAAGTTTTAATTTTTACAGAGCCCGGGCTAGTATTTGGGTGATTTGCTGTATAACAGAAGATCCTATCTACGGTGCAATTGTAAAGAATATGGTTGGAGTGAAAGAGACTGTCATGACATGAGAATCTTTTTTGAACGTACGCTTTATTGTTTGGAGATTTAGAACGTATACGTGACAAGTAATTAAAGTATGACAAAGAAGGTAAATAATGTGAAGCTAAAAGTAAGAATAAAGGATAAAACGTTGGGAAAACGATCGACAAACGGGAATTTATGTAGTGGTGACGCTATATCTGACGCTGAAGCTATTTTTGGTTTCAAGATGAATGGGTCGGCTCGACCGAGGTAGTACCACCCTCTCACAGAAAACCGACGTGAAGTAACAATGCTTGCATTATTGCGTTTCGTTCGTTCAGTGAGAGCGCCAGAGGCCCACCTCACTTAACCTTCCCCCTCTCCTTTTCCCTTCCTGCCCCACTCTCACCCTACCCCAACACAGGCTGGCAACGCGCTTGCGACCCCCCTGGTGTTGCAAGTGTCTATGGACGGTGGTGATCACTTAACATCAAGTGACCCGCCTATTCGTTTGTCTCCTATGATATGAAAAAAAAAAATGAAAAACGTCAATAAATATAAAATAATACAATGTATTAAACAGGTTTATTATAATATATGGTGGTTGACCACAATATCATGAGATATCAGGTGACGATATAGACTAGAATAACAGGCTATGCCTAGAGGAACTAGCTTTCAAATCTTGCTGCCGGAAAACACCTATACGTAAACACAATTAAATTGAAAATTTTTATATTACCTTAACATTATTATTCACACCATGACTGTACTAATTTTAAGTTACCACAAATTTACAATAAGCTAATATTTCGAAAGATACAAATAAGTGTTACAAACCAATAATACGGATTAATTAACAACTCATTGTGAAAAATAGCATTACTTCATTAAATGCACCATCTGTGTCTTTATTATCTTTCTGCCACATTTTATATTTATATTTATCCTTAGTTCAAAGTATTGTCGTAAATTTACTATCTGATAATTATATAATGCGAGTATTTAATGTACATTATAGATGACACACTTAAAAAAGTCAATTATTATTCTTTGGCAAACAATATTGATACAGAGAGACCAGAAGGTACATTCAATTACTATAATCTGTTCTTCTCTGGGAAACCTTTGTATTAACATTTTTTGGAATCAAAAAACGCAACAATTACTGAAAACTCATTCATTAAATCAGTGTGTCCTGCTCAAAACGACGTATAATGTCCAAACATGAAAGCCCAATAAAGGAATTACTGTGCACAAAGTAAGGATTGTGAAACGAACCACAGAGGGTGTTGTATTGGGCGTAATGTGAGTGATACAGTTAAAAATACGGTTATCCGGATAAACACCAAAGTACAGGATAGCGGCTTACATATAGCTCAACTCAAATAATGTTAGGTTACGCTTGACAATACATGCTTATGGCAAGTGCAGCAAAACCATACATAAGACTGGCACAGAACATAAGAGAATAGTTTAAAATGGTTTTTGCTCAGAATGACCTTCTAGATTTTTTCAGTTTTGTTGTTTTGCGCACAAATATATTCGGAATTAGCAACACGACAAAAGAGAGAGGTGCTCGCAATTTGATAGGAGTCACTTTTCTTACTTTTGACGTGTTGCGTGAACATTATAGAATAAGGTACCAAAGGTCCGTCAATGATTTATGGTTAATAATCACATGCTTTATAAAATTATCAAATGATTTCTTAGCAGACTCCTTCTCTATCAGGCTTATTGGCCCTATGTCGACGGGATAGACATAATATATCCTTATCTTTTCGTACTAAATCCGGTGCATTCTTGAAGCAGATGTTCGACTGTTTGGGCTGGTGCTTGTACCTATCAGCTTTCCCCTTTTGATTCCGTACAAAGACGAGCTATCAGCATTGTTGACGATCTCAAAATAACATGTGGATTAGAGTAATTACAACTACGCAGAGACATTGGATCTCTGTGTGTACTTTACCGCATAGAGAGTGTTCTGAGGAAATTTTTGACATAGTGTCCCCATCGACGTTCCAAATTCGTACTTCTCGACTCTGGCTGGCAGCTCATCCACACATTCTAAAACATAATAAAACAGCTACAACAGTAAAGTCCTCCAGGACCTTCATTATGCGTACGCTGATGTTGTGGAATGGGTTACCCGACATAGTATTCCCTCAGAATTATGATATGGGTCTCTTTAAAAAGGGATTGAAACACAATCTTCAAGGCCGGCAACGCAACAGCGATACCCCTGGCATTACAGGTGTCCATAGACATCGGTAACCATTTACCATCAGATGGGCCGTCTGCCTGTTTGCTGCCCTTTAGTATAAAAAAAGATGCTCGAAGTTTTACTCAGTACTTGTGGACTGGTCCAAAATTTTATTCCTTTAGTGAGTATTTTAAGTATAGTAGTCACGATAAAAAATCATCAATATAATAGATAATTAAAGACTATCATGTATTTGTTTAAACTAATGGTTTCAGGTTCATTTTCTAATAGGTGGGTTGTCATTAAACGACACAGAATGATTAACTTAGAAGGCAATGCTTGGAGCAATCATTAAGTCACATTTGTGTCGCTAATGACGGACTAACCACTAACCAGTCGGTTTTAATTAAAATGAAATACAACTATAGTTTATTGGGTTAACGACTTGTTAGTTGGATTAGAAGGCAGAGGTGTGGCCGGAGGGCACGGCCGTGGTTAATTTTCTATCTGTATGGAATTAGTTGGTTGTTTTCAGGGTTAAATAAAGAATATTATAGACATCATATTTTAGTATTTAACAACTTTTATTTATCAGTATGGTTAATCTGAATAAAAGTTTTTTTGAATTTACTTTATTCTAATATCTCTGGTCGAAAATCCTTTACCAAGCGAACATAGGTATGTTCCGATAGCTGAACTTAATCAACTCTTCTCTAGGTTTAGCCTATATCGTGACTTTACTAATGTTATACTGTAGTCTAAAATATATAAAATAATCTTGCAAGTAAACTCATCTTGGCGGTAAATAACTTAAGTGATTCATATGAATTAACATACCGATAGAAAGAGAAATATGGAGTACTTAGACAATAAAGATAAATTGTGCTCCATCTGGTCTGTATACCCCTAAAGGTACAGAAAGTAATGATAGATTGATTTCATCTAATAAAATTAAACATAAATGAAACCGTCGTATTAAGTCTATTTGGATTATCGCTATAAACACACTTTCTGAAAGCTGTATTAAATTATAACGTGCAATTATAATAAAGAGTACTTGAATGGAAGTCAATCAGATTGCTCGACACGATAATGGTACATTAATAGGCGCATACATTTAAAATAGCCCTAATAAAAAGTGAAAACACGAGTTAGACACGTGTCGGACGCGCACTTGCGTAAAGCGAAACACATGTGCTCCGATTTAAGTAACGTTGCACGTATATGATGTATTTAGAGTCATTTTTCATTGTGTAGCAGAGCGTTTACGAATTTTTTATATACATGTGTCATTATTTTTGTATCAGGAAATTATTAGTGGACAATAAATGGTTGTTATAAAAATCGCACAACAAGCTATTGAACGTATCGTTTTGTTATTAACCCTTAGTCACTTTTTTAATGCTCATCGAAACGGGTGGGAATCAGCTAGCATATATAATTATATTTATATCCCAATGTAATTAGACGATTAATAGCTTTAGACTAACCGACGACCGCAGTCGCTATAAACGTCCGAGCGGTCGAGATGATAAAATAAATGAAAACCACTATTATATTGTCAGGAAATTGGTTTTAATTAAAATTGAAAATGTAACCAATTAATGTTTTATTATTCGTAAATGTTTATGCTTCGAATAAACTACCCAGTGTGTCGATACTGGTTAATTATCTTGTATTAAATACATATTATAAAGTTCGAGATACATTTCAATCGCGTTGATATCGGGTACTACAGGCCCGATTAAAAAAAAAATCATATCACATAGTATAGTATAGAGACAGATAGAGAAAATTAGATGTGGCAGAGATGCGAGGTAGTGTAACTAGAATGAATAAAATTAAAAATAAATATATCAGAGGAAGTTAGAAAATAGCACCAGTTATAGAGAAGTTGAGAAGTAATAGGGTAATAAGTGTACAAAAAGTGTGAATACTGAAATCATATCTGACAGGGAGAGTCGAAAAGGAACACATGTTGTGCTGGCCATACTTAGCTAGAATAGGGGTAAGAAGATGCTGATTATAGTATATTTATTGAGCATGATTATGCGCTATTTAACACCGTGCTAGAGCCCTTAGAAGTGGATCGATTATCGTAAAAAGTAGATCAGAAAGTATCCTAAATGAGAACAAAATGTGGGCGTGTTGTATGGTGCGGCGCGGGATGTCTGGGGGCGAAAACAGAAAAAATAAATTTTAGTGAAATTTTGAAGAATGTATAAAAAATTCAGATATGTAGATTACTGCGAAAAATTTATGCCTAGTAGTCTTTAACTGAAATGTATAAAGTTTACTGAGCTTTATCTTATCTTTAGCTCAGCTTAAACTTTGGTGAATAGTCACAATCTTAGGTTTCGAATGTATAATCTTTTTTTTTTATATAACTTGGGGAAATCCCTTATGGATACCCACCCTCCCGGGGGAGAGGGTGGGTTATGTCCGACTCGCACGGACTAAAACCCCACGGTGTACCGTCAGACCGTGTTGTTGGGCGGCAAGGGATCGTTCTAGCTAATCAGACTTGTAGAGCCGCCCCAACGGTCCGCCCGGCGGAAGGTAGCCGCCGGGCTCCTACCTATAGAGAGGCAGACTGGGTGTAAACCATCTGCCTCCCCTCGTCTGCCGGACCTGTGCAATGAAGGGAAGAGCCCCCCGGCTGCATCCCCTCAGGTCCGGCTACGGTGGCAGGAGGAGTTGGGCAAAGCACCGCCTCCTCCTACCGGTCCTCTGTTGGCGGAGACGGCCACTTAGAGGATCTACCTCGCTGGCCCTCTCCGCCGCTTCCTTTTCCGAGATGACCTCTTCGCAAAAGGAGACCATTGCTCGCCATGCCTGTTCGCAGCCGAGCATGGTGGAGGCCACACTCGGCAGCGACAAATTCCCCCCTACCGCTGCCGCCAGAGTGCGGCGCTGTCCCTCCCATGCAACACACTCAGAAAGCGTGTGCTGCGCGGTGTCTTCCTCAGCGCCGCACTCGTGACAGGCGGCGGTCGGCTCCCTGCGAGCGATCCGGTGCAGGTACCACCCGAAACAACCGTGCCTGGTCAGTACCTGCACCAGCCTGAACGTTAGGGAGCCCCAACTCCTCCCTATCCATTCTCGCAGGGCCGGGCGAACGGCGTTGACGGTGTACGTCCTGAAGCGCGCGTTCGCCAGGTCCTGCATCCACTTCTCTATTGCCCCGTACCGTAACTCCCGCCTTTTAACCTCTATCTCCCTGGGAGCCGGAGGCTCCCCACTGCATTTCCTCGCCGCCCTGAATTCATACACGGCAGCGAGAACTCCTGCCTCCAGCTCCCAGGGAAGGGAGCCGGCGAGCGTGAAGGCCGCCGCCGAAGACACCGTGCGGTACGCCCGGATCGCCCTCAGTGCCACTGTGCGCTGCGCATTACGCAGCACGCGCACGTTACCGGCACCGAGGGCGTCTGTCACCCCGTAAGCTGCCATTGCCCGCAAGACTTCCATGAAGAGTCGACGGCACCCGGCACCCGGCTCCCCAATATTGGGGAGCAACCGGCCGAGTGCCGCCGCTGCCCCAGCTATTCGCGGCCCGAGCCCCGCAAAATGGGGCTCGAACCGCCAGCGCCCGTCCAAGGTGAGGCCTAAGTACTTCATTTGGGCCCCCACCCTGATACGGGCGCCCTCCACCATTATGTGGGCCCCAGGAGGTGGCCCCCACCGAGGCCCATGAAAAAGTATGGCCTCGGTCTTCTCGAGGGCCACCTTGAGGCCCAATCTTCTTATTCGCCTGACCACGAGGGTTGTGGCCATCGTGGCCAGGCGCTCCACCTCCTTCCAGTCCCCCCTCCCGGGCTACGACTAGGGTGTCATCCGCGTAACAAATGAGGCGCGCTCCATACGGGAATGCGCAACGGAGCACCCAGTCGTAGCCCATGTTCCACAAGAGTGGCCCCAACACGGACCCGTGTGGAACCCCCTCTGCATCGCCTGCCGGATCATAAGCCCGTCGCCGTCCACGTAGGCGACCTCCCTACCCTCAAGGTACGCCTCCAACAGCTGCCGCAGACGTTTGCTAAGATTGTCTTATGTCTGTAAACTATTCATAATTGTACGAAATAAACTGAATCATGCTTATTAAAGAGATATCGAAGAAAACCAAAGAAACAAGTCAACTGAGAATGAAACAAATAAAGGCAGCCTCCATGAGACTGCTACAATAAAGGATCATGCTACTGAAAATCAATTAGTACTGATAATTTAAAATGTACAGCAATGCGATTGTAGCTTTATTGTTTTGCCATTGTTTGATTTATTTACAGTACCTGGGCTACCGAACCTAGCTCGGTGCTTTAAAAATCATTTTAAAATAAAATAAAACTGTTAGGTTTGCCCCACAAAATTATCATTTTTTCACTTAAAAGAATATTAAAAAAGATATCTCTTTTATAATTATAATAATATCATTATTTATTTAATTAAAATAAATTGTTAGGTTTGCCTTACAAAATTATTATTTTATACAAAAAAAAAATATCACCAACTAATTACATGAATTTTTGAAGCAACTAATTTCCATCTGAGCTATTTTTGATTTGACAGCAGTGGCGAAATTTACCTTCATATTCTAACTATATTTTGTCATTGCCTGAAATCTCAGTTTAAAAAAGTTTTCTATGAACAAAATCTAGTTAGATCGATTTATCGTCCCCGAAACTATCTACATACTAAGTTTTACAGAAATAGATAACGCCGTTTCCGAGATCCTGAATATATACAAATATAAAAATATACAAGAACTGCTCGTTTAAAGGTATAAGACAATACTGAAGTATTTCGTATGTCTTTGAACTCGATGAGTTAAGATTAGCTCAGCACAAGCTAAGACACTGCTAAGCTTTTGACTATATGTTTAAATTTTGATCTTAAAGTTGATATAAGTCTGAGTACGTTCTACAGATTTAATCCTTTGACACGATTCTAAAAAAATAATAAAAGCTGTATAAAAAATGATCCCTTACACGTTATACTTAGATTAATAACCGTCTATTTTCGTCGATCAAATATATGTTATCTGTTAATAGAAAATTGTTTACTACGAAATTGAGCCGTGTAAATTAGATAACTCAAGCCCGCCTAAAGAAGATTTATCTTAATAAGTTACAAAGAGAATTATTTTTTGTTTTCTCATATCTCAAAGAATATAAATGATATTCGCTTAGTAAAGAGTTCTGTTTTCTACTAAATATTTTTTTATTAGACTTACTTAAAGTTTATTTTATATAATAGTCATAATCCGCAATTTTACATGCTTAAATAAATTCTATATAAAATTCAATGTGCATTGTAGGTTCGTATGACAGAGCTGTTGTCATAGGCATTCACAGTTCGGTCCTGCTTGGTAATGCTCATTTCTCGTCGAGTGGCATCCGGTTCTCACGCTGCGACATATATTTTCATTCGGCTGTACCCAATACAATGTTCTTGTATAGAACCGTTCATTATAAAGAAATGGGTCAGTAGCTGCGCGCTTGGTTCCAATTATCCTAGCTTTCGCTTGGATGCAGCTCTATGGTTAATAATGCAATTAGTGAAAATACTAGCAACTATAGTTACTTTGAGTTACTTTTATTGTTATATCTCCTTGTATACAAGATACTGTTTAAAATGTGTTCATTTATGCCAGATAGTAACTGCAACACAGCTTCTAACAATATTGGTTACTAGTGTTTATTAGCTGTTATAAATAAGTTTATTGTTTTAACAAATAATAACAATACAAATATTTGTATAATCATTCGTAGATAAATAAAACGAAAGGCAGACTTAAATATTTTAAAGCTTTTATGGAATATTTTATACTGTTAAACCACAAAAGTGTTCCGAGATGTAAAACCGTTAAAGGCAGTCGTGCGGTCGGCCGCGCGCGCCCCTTTCAGGCGTACTGTAATTATAAAAAGCAATTATACGAATAATCGAGTGAAAGTGAAAAGTATTTATTTTATTTTTGGAAAAGTGTTTTACATAAGTCAAACCGTCCGTACACCCGTTACGTAACAACAAACGTTTCACGAATGAATAATGAGACTATTTATTCAGACGTTCTGTCCAAGTTCGTGACTGAAATGCTTAGCGATTTTAACAAAGTTTTTATGCAAACTATTATAATATACGTGACCACGTTATCTGTGAAATTAGACTGTTAATACGATGTTGGTGATTGATCTTATTACGTGATTATTCAAAGATTTCACAGTGTTTAGTTAAAATTTACCATTCATGATAGATTGGAAATGAACTCCACGTTACGTGAATATTAATTATGTATCGAATCTACTAAGATATTTCATTACATCTTCTTCGACAAGAGGATATGGTAATGATATAATTTATTACATCTTCTTCGACAAGAGG